>VDFB02277224.1:0-28584 GCA_007258455.2 Sequoia sempervirens | reverse complement strand
TGAAAAGGTGATGCAGAGATTTCATATGGAGAATGCAAAAGCTATCAGCACACCTTTGCCTAGTCATGTTAAATTGACTAAGGATATGTGTCCAAAGACACAAGAGAAGGAAGAAAAAATGTCCAAGGTACCAAATGCTTCAGCTGTAGGCAGTTTGATGTATGCCATGGTATGCACAAGACCATATATTGCACATGCTGTAGGAGTTGTTAGCAGGTATTTGAGTCATCCCGGAGTTGAGCATTGGAATGCAGTAAAATGGATTCTCAGGTATTTGAGAGGTACATCCAATAATTGTTAAAAAGTGGTTCGGATGGGTATTACTGTATGATGAAAAACGCGATTATCCGCAAGATTGTAATAGGTTTTTCACTGGATAATAAAATTATTGGATGGCTGCGGTTTGGTGGATGTAGCCCAGATTGGGTGAACCACGTTAAATTCTGTGTTATGATTTATTTTGTGCATGTTTTAGTTTCTCTGGTTTATTATATAAATCTGCATTTAATTGTTAGATCTGCCATCTCTAACCCTAATAAAAAGATCAAATCATTGAGCATCATGAGAATCTTGTTTGTCCCTCTCCCAATATTTTATCCATTTGGAAAAATATGGTAGAAAAATAAGATGATACCATTAATACATTTCTTTCAAAAGATAGTAAGATGGCTTGATTAGATAAAGATTCTAAGGTAACCTTACACCCCCCCCCTCAATAGAAGATCATCAACAAGAAGTCAAATCTATTGAGGTTATGAACACACAATTGGCCATTAGATCTCCATTGATTATTAGATGTCCAAAAAATCCTCTTGGACCTCCTAAGAGTCATCTAATATTTGGGCCTCCTAAGAGTCCTTTTGAACCTCCTAAGAGTCCTTTAGTTGTTTTTAAACGACTTCTCATGATAGAAATTCCTAAACCTCATGGCCATATTCTAAGCTTTTTAAAACAACTTACGAGTAACCATGTGTCACAAAAACCAAGTTATCATACTATTGCTCACACATATAATACTAGGCATAACAAGCAACCAAGAAAACATTCAACATCCATCCCAATGCCTCAACCATACCTCCCACCTACACCTTCTATACAACAACATAGGGTTAAAGAATATGATCTTATAGAACAACTTCACAACACTCTTGCTAAGATTTCCTTGTGCGATCTCATTCAAGCATCACCTGTTTACCATGGCATGCTTCAAAATTCTTTACAAAAAGTTGTCATCCCTCCTAGTGCGCAACAAAATGATGTGGAAATTTTTATTTATAATATGAATTCATCTAATATGGACATTATCTTTCACCAAAGTGAATTACCTCCTTTAGAAACACTAAAATAAAATGATGCTTTGATGATATTTTCTATTATTAACAACGTTGGGATTAGGTGTACCCTTGTTGATAATGGTTTATGGATTAATATTTGTAGTGTGAACCTTTTGGATAGAATTGGGGTGGATAAGACTAGAATTCAACTAGATGAGTTGTCTATTCGTGGTTTTGAGAATGTAGGAAAACAACTGCTTGGTGTGATAATATTATCTGTTAAACTTGGCAAGGTTACATTACAAACCCCTATCCATGTCATGCCTCATGATATTTCATATAATATTCTCTTGGTTAGACCATGGATTAATGAAATAAATGGAGTACCTTCAACACTGCATCATCTAATGAAATACACTTACAAAAACAAGGTTTACACGATAAAAGCTAATCCAATATCTAAAAATTATTTACAAAATGAGAAGGGAATGAAAAGTCCTTTGACAACATTGACACCAACTACAAAAGTGGAACCTTTACAAGTTGAGGATAAAGATAAGTGTCTTTCAAATGTGACAAAGTTGTTAGATGATGATTGGGGGTCATTAGAGTTCACACCTACATTCGACAGGGGATACAATCTTATATAACCAAAATTAGGAAAAGAGAAAGAATCATCAATGATATCAACACAATCTGAGTCATCAAAAGCATTTGAGTCTACAACTTTTAGCAAAGAAGAAGAAAACACAAATTACACATATGGTGAACATGATCATGAAAAGCCACCTTTGAAATAACTGGAAACAACCTATGGAAAAGGATATCAATTTTTGAAATAATTTGGCTATAATGGAAAAGGATGTGGTGTAAGAGAACACAATATTTGTGTCCCTATAGAAACTAACACACAAGAAACAACAAGAGGTCTTGGCTATTGTCATTCAAAAATACCAAAAATATATTCACTTAATCAATAGTATTATTTATTGCTCCTTGCCATGTGGTAGTTGTAGTATCACAACATATTAACTACCATGCATGGGGTAATAAACTTGGTTTTATGCAATCATATTTTATTTTGCAAGGAGCAACATGTATTAATCCATTTGGCTCACCTTTTGTCCTCACACTTGGGGGGTAAAGGGTTAGGTATCTTTGTCCTAGGTGCATTCCTTCTAGTAAGGCATCCCTTTGTATCTCCTTAAAACATTAATTTAGCAAGTACACTAACATTTTAAGGGGGGGCATATAATCCCCTGCTCATTTTTTGCATAGGAAACAGTCCCTTCTTAGTGATGATAGTATACATCTCCCAAGAAGTGTGACCTTTTCAACCAAAATGTGGCCTTCTTAATCCATGTGATGTGTCTCCTTTGTGGTGATATTAGGCTTGATTACCTATAAGAGCATGATATTTTCTTGGCATATGACTTTCTACTTAGTGGTAATGCTATGGCTAATGTTCCATAAGGTGTGATATTTTGTTCCTCAACTAGTTCTCTCTTGGTGGTGATGTCAGTGTGATGTTCCCTAAGGTGTGACCTTTCATTCATTAAGAAAATCCCCTTTGATTATCTTTATTGTTTACCTTTTATCTTTGTCACATTTGTTCCATGTGATGTTAAACCTTGTCATATTCATGGTTTCCCAATATAATACACCTTGCTTGGGGCCATGTGTTTCATGAGTGTTTAGCATAATACAACTTGCTAGCCTTGTGGAACCTGTTATATTGCATGAAACCTAGCATAATATAGCTTGCTAGCCATGTGGAACCTGTTATATTTTGTGGCACCTTATCGGAGTTATTAGGGAGTATAACTCTTGGTATGCTTGACATGGGTACACACTTGTATACCTAGTGTGTTTCTCATTTTTGTCACTTTGTTATGGGTATAAACCTTGTAGACCTAGTGTGTGTTTCTCATCATTGTTATATTTCATGGAACCTCACATAATAAAACTTTCTAGCCGTGTTTGATCTATTATATTTGTATGGCTGCTAGCATAATGCAACTTGTTATTCCATACCCTTTTCTTTTTGCATTTATTTTGGCATTGTATGTGTATCCTGTCTTGTTGCATATCATACATGCATGTGTGTTCCTTTGTTCTTATGTTGGTCTACCATGGGATCTTATATCCTGGGGTTTTGATCACCTCCCTCGATCCATAGTCATCCCATCTCTCCAACATTTGTACATTTGAACCCCTCTTGACATATATTTCTCTACTTTAGTGTGAGTTTGAGCGGAAGTTCATACTCTCACTAAAGTGGGGGTTAAATGTACTGTAGAAAATTGTATACCTTAACAATTTCACATAATGTTTTGTCCCCCTAATTTATTGGACTTAATTAAGCTTCTAATTTTCCAAATTATGCATTTTAAAGCCTAATTTTTACCATTTTTTGAAGGAGGACAAGCATTAAACAAATGCATCCAATCATTAAATTGTCCCTGACTTTGAGTGTAGTGGAAATTTGGGTGTCCCCCTCCTTAGCCAGGACCCAAATTCAAATATGTTGGTTGTATTTTAACATCCAAAATTCAAATATGAAGTGTCGGCTTTTGGAATCTATTTTTTGGGAAATTTGATAAACATCTATAAATACTTAGTCATTTTACAATTTGAAATCTAAGTGAGACTAAGTGAAATTAAGGAGAAAATACTATTGTCAAGAGCAAGTCAAGAGCAACATTTTCAGAGCTTCATTGCACCAATTAAAGATCCAACATCATATCAAAGTTTATGTGTGTTCATATTATCTTGTGAAGGCTAACATTGTTGTAGGTCTCCAAGCACTCAAGCATTCAAGAAAATCTATCAAGCTAGATCCAAATCCTTGAAGAGATTTGTATGACTTCAGTCCTTCAAGGAAGCCATTGGAGGGTGGTGAGTTGCAATATTTTTTCCACTCATCATTTCCTTCCTTTCCATTAAGGTTTTATCATTGATATTTTTCCACTATGGAAGTGGGAACACTTACATGGGGTTTGATTGAGGCAAGCTCCTATATGGCACAATATTTTCCCTCTTTGTGAATGTGAAGGTTATAGGTTTGAAGATAATTGAAGAGAGTTTGAAGATCCATTTTACATTGTTGCATTTTTTGTCATCAATCTTGTCAAGCCACAAAAACTCAGTTATAGAAATATCTGATAGTGTTTTGACAAATTTGTAGGCAAGAATCTGAAGCTTGGATCCGACATCAGAGGACCCAAAATTTGACTAGGACACCCTTACAAACACCCATTCGCCTAAGGGCGACCTAGTCCTTGTAGGCACAACTAGACCAATTTTTCTAGGCAAGTACATAGTCATCTACACCTTCCATATCTGCTGAAACTTGACTGTTTTTGTTTATCAGTTTTTGGGCTTTTGCAATTTACATATTAGGGCATATAGGATCATTAGGCTAATCATTCTAAATCATTTCCAATCCAAATTCCCATACTAAAAAAGATGTAGATGTAGGTCTAATTAACTCACCTTGGAGGTTGAAAGTCAATCTATGCACCTTGTTGATTTGCATCCTAATGAAATCCTAGAAATGATGGTCCATTGACCTTAGGTTTTAGGAATTAAACTTAAGGTCACCACATTTTTATGTTTCAACAACAAAATCTATATATTTTTTACTATTTACAATTATATTAGAATCAATTCTATTCTTAGATGGATTGACTAAAGTGTCACCCTCATCAGAGTCAATAACATTCAATTCAACTCTTATTGAAAATTTAGTCCCTAGACTTTGATATGTTCTTTTTCATTTCCTCTTTCTTACTAACATAATACCTATGTGTAATAATTAAAAAAAATGTCAACATACATTATGAATTGTATAATTTAAGAGACTTATGTGTATAATTAACAAATCATAAATAGAAACAACACATTCATCCTTTGTGATGCATCTAAGGGTATAGTATCGTTGTGTATTAGGTAGTAAATATATAAATTTGTGGGTGCATATTCTTTGTATGTCATCCCACTAGTTAATTAGAATACAATTTTTATTTTGTATGCATAGGATAACAATAGTGACTATATATTGTAAGGGCTTACCAAATATAAGCCATTAATATTGAATATTGTAATTAGAGTTTATGCTTTATAAGAGATTTATTCCTTGAAGGCTATTGCATAGTGTTGGATTACCTTAAAAGTGTGATCATTTTTTAATATATTGCATATTTTTACTATTTTACATGCATTATTAACATATGGTATTAGAGTTCTTTATAGAGAAAAGTGGGAGGAATTTGTTATTGGTTTTTATTTAGAGTTGAATTTTTTATAAAGAGTAGTATGTCTTGTACAAGGTTTCAAAAACTAAATCTTTTTTTTTTGGAAAGAGAACTTTGAGGAATTTTTTAAAATGGTCACATTAAATATTTGAAGTAGTATCAAGCATGATATGGTGGTTTGAAGTTGACTCTACTATTTAGATTTGAAAAAAATGCCATCTTACAATTTTTGTGAGAAAATGAAATTTTATTTTATTTTAAGTGGAAGAACATAATTAGATCTATATTTCTACATTTTTTCTTTTCAAATATATCGTAGAAAAGAAAATCTATAGAATTTTTTTCAAACCTTTTTTTAAAAAGTTATTATGAATAATGATCTAGATAAAGTTGTAGAGTTAAATGAAATCACACGGGGAAGGATTGAATGCACTTAAAGATGCCTCCCATAAATTTTGATTGATTATCAAACATCTATTCTTCAAACTAAACATGAAAATAAAATAGATGTATGACTATATTTTAAGGATAACTACAAAAAGAAGTAAAATGACTTCTTTAATTGAATGGAATAATTTATTTGTGCTTTTCTTGAAAGAATCTCCTTTGCATGAAGAAAATTATTTTGTATATTTTAATGATTTCCCCCTTTTTTATAATAATTTCATGAAGAAAATTATTTTTAGTATATTTTTAATGATTTCCCTCTTTCTTATGATAATTTCATTAAAGAAGATGACGTGGAAGAGGCATTTGTTTAAATACTAATTTTTTTAGTCTTCCATTTGTTATCAATGATATTTATTCTTTTGATCACCACAAACAACATTGAGAATGTATAGATATGTCAATTTTTATCATATATTTATGAGATTTATGTTCAAACAAAGGACAAAATAATTTGTTGTGTAATATAAATGGACTATTTTATTTGAAAGCTTATATGTAACAACATTCCATGTAGTTGATTATTAGATATTTGTTTCCATGTTTTGAAGCTTAAACATGTTAAGATATACGGAATGCAATGTGTCTATGGATATGATATTAGGATGTATTAGATAGTGCATAAATAAATATGTGGATGCATATAGTTTGTAAGTCATCTCATTAGTTAATTATAATAAAATAATTTATCCCATATGTATGAGACAATAGTAGTTTTCTTTAGCAAGAATCTACATGTAATTAGAATTTATGCTCTATGGGAGTCTTGCCCCCTCAAAATGGCGTAAGAGGATTGATCTCTTGTCTATAACATTGCATATTTATATTATTTGTGCAGATCCTTAACATCATTTAAACTATAACATGTAGATGAGAGAATTATAAAATATAATTATCAGTAATTAACAATAATATATTTTTAGTCCATATGAATAAACTTCAAAATCTTTTGAAAACACCATGCAATAAAATTTTAGTATGAATGTTTTAGATCATATTACATGATCTATCATCACAATGCCACTTTATTTTTGTTTGTGCCATCTTGGTGATGTATCATGGACAATGAAACACAATATTGATACTAAAAATTTATTACACCATTATTTTCAAAAGGTTGATGTTGTGCATGACACACTCTCATCTTAGCTATATATTCAATACACAAGTATAAGATAAGAATTTTTTTAAAACATGCAAACATACTTGAATAAAAATAGACATCCCTTTGTCATGAACACTATGTATAGATTTTGATAATTTTTATATAATAGTAGACATACTTTCATTCTAACATCTCTTTCTTTATTATACTATATATACATGTCTATGCATTGTTGCTACTTGAATTGATTTGAATAACATGCATGGAAAACAAATAATATTTTCATTTTTGAATTCAAATTAAGACTATTAGACGTAAGGTAACAATAATAGACATATAACTTTTAAATGTGTTTTATTTGAAGTGCAAATCAAAACCAATAATGTGTAGGGATGTTGATTATAGTAGATGCTTTGAATTAGTGGTTGGTTTAGTTTTTTATATGCATATATTGATATAAATGTTTGAATAAAAGAGTCTTTGATTGTTTATTTTATTGACTTGTTCTAAGTATTGTTGGTCACTTGTTGCTCTTGATTATATATTTTATCTTTTGTATATAAAAGCTATCAATTCTTTAGCACACACATTTTAAATTGGGTTAAATATTTTGTAGTTGACATAATAATAAGTTACATGATTTTGGTTGCATCACAAAATAAGATTAGGTTGAGTAGAACATCAAAGAAAAAAAGATTTTTCTGTACATATTGATCATTTAAATAAATAAACATGTTTTTATATAGAGTCAATAGCATAGACAAAAATGATTAACCTACAAAGAGGATAAAAATAGTAGGTATTTTAAAAATAATTTTAGTACATACAAAATGGTGGTATCTACTTATAATAGTGTATTAGAAAAAATGCAAATCACATTCAGTATCAAGCAATACCACAAGAAATGATAAATCTATACAATAAAGAAATGAAAATTCTTTTTCTTTCCAATACAAGAGTTTCTTTTGCTAATGGCTAAAACATTTCAATATTCTTTGTGTTGTATTTTTCTATCTCTACGAGAACCAACTTACATATCCAAAAATACTAAAAAATGTCATTATTATTATATTTTTGTAATGCTAATATAAATAAAACCTATGTTTGCTTCAAAATAGAGGTTGCATGAAATAGACACTCTAGTGCGTAATTGGTCATATCTTGTTCAAAGTAAGAATTTGTGCATGTAATTTTTTCATATACCAAAATAGATGAATAAATATGAAATAAACCATTTTGATTTAATCAATCACATAATAAAACATCTTTTTTGTTTAGTGGACATTTCAACACTTAATAGCATATAGTTGCTAGAAGATAACTCAAGAAGATACATTCTTACAAGGCACATAATATTCACTTTCCTTGGTTTACAACTTCTTCAGTATAATCTAACATTTAATAGGTAGTTTTTTTGTTGTTGCTTATAATCATATAACATACATTTTTTCTAATCATATCATTGTTAAGTTTAATATCAAATGTTAAAACTCCATTTAAAATAAATGTATAGGGAATCAATTGATGATATTAAGTGATTACAAATTACAATGTTACACTAGTTAAATGGAGATAAGAGAGAATATAGAATACATGATTTGATTATAAATGAGGCAAGATCTAATAAATTGTGTAATTGAACCATTTAATAAACTATGTAACTCTGATAATTTATGTAGATACAAAAAAATTAATATTTTTATTAAATTGAATGGAAATGAATTGTTAAATCTTTATTTCAATGTATTTTTTTCTCTCTCCTAAGTTTCTAACATGTTTAATCTATAGATATGAATTTTATTACCTCAAAAGAATTGATGTGGATTGAAAGCAAGCCCATTTTAAAATTTAGGTATTATTATATAAAATTTATTTTAAAATGTATACTAAATATTATTTATGCACCAATTGACAAGCCTTATATCTTGTTGATATTTTGAAGGTACTTCAATTATAGTTGAAGTCTCAAAAAAAGACATTAATTGTGTGTAACTTAGAATAGACGGGTCCACTTATTAGAAATTAATATTTTTAAATATGACAAATTGATTTAATATATATTGTTTATTAAAAAACTAATTTATATTTGGTTTATGATTAAAAGATGTACACTACTCTTTTTTAAATTATGAAGTATGTACTTAATTTGAAAGATCTAATATGATGTTGACAACCATGTATTAAGTGCTTAGACAAAATAATTGACTTAATGCACAAAATAGATTATTTAATATGATGATAAAGGCATAATATTTAATATGTTTAATCTTATGTACAACAAATTAGATTGACTTATGTCCCATGTGGAAGTAAATTTTCACCACTATTATTAATTTTCTTAGTATAAAATTACATATTTTTGTATATTAATGACACATTAAATTGAAACAAAATAACTAATTAGACTATAGTAAATGATACTTTATTATATTTTAATTAATATTCTTAAATTTAAACAACAATGCCAATACATTTTATTACACTAATAAGCATTCCCTTAGTGAGGAGCACTAAATGAAATAAATACATCAATGATAGAGATTAAAATGACTACTATCAAATAAATCTTCCATACAATTTGTATTTAATACATGACAATGACATGAAACTTTGTCATGTTGCATCAAATCTATATTTGTGATATATGTAAAAGATCTTGACTTTACATTTATTTTATTTTATAGAATTGTCTTATATAAATAGTCATAAATGGTGGGTAACCAATAAGATCTTGAGATTACATTTATTTCTCTATTTTATTTAAATGATAGATGAAGATAAATAACTCTATTTATAATTCACATATATAAATGCATTTCATTTAGCTAATTTGTTGTATTTTGTCATCATTTAAAATATACGAATTAAGTGTAATTATTACTTTTGAGTTAGTAGATTATGTCAAAACATATTAGTGTTTATATTCTATGGATGGTATGATAATTTCTAAATTTATTCATGATTACCATATTTAGAAATGCATAAGAAATCCATTTGAATGATTTTTTAACATAATTTTCATAATTCTTGTATTTAAGATTTTGTTTCATAGATATGTTGGGTGATTTATGATCATTTGATCTTGTGCATGTCTTAAATAAACACAATTCATTTACCTAATTTATTGTATTTTTCCATCACCAAGCAAACACGTGAATTAAGTGTAATTGTTACTTTTGAGTTAGTAGCTGATGTCAAAACATATTAGTGTTTGTACCATATGAAATGGTATGATAATTTCTAAACTTGTTAATGATTACCATATTTAAATAAGAAATACATAATACATGAGACAAGACTATTTTGAATGAATATTATTTTTAAAGTAATATTCATAATTCTTGTATTTACAATTTTATTTCATAGACATGATATTTTAGATGACTTCATGATCGTTTGATCCTATGTGCATGTATTAAATGTGTTTGGATCAAAATATATTAAATAAACACTATTCTAGGCTTATGTTGTCTTTCATAATTGTAAGAAAGCAATTAAATTATTTTAACCATATTGCTTATTCATTCAATCATTACATAATGAGGAGAGAGAGAGAGAGAGAGAGAGAGAGAGAGAGAGAGAGAGAGAGAGAGAGAGAGAGAGAGAGAGAGAGTTTTCTTGTGTTGATTATTCTATTTGTTAATAATTATGTGTGTGTGTTTAAAATGGTTATTAAACATATTTTTATTTTCTTGAGAAAAGCTTGGTAGGAGTCATTAATGTAGTCTTATGGCTTTTTGAAGAAACCTTGTATAATTTAATTTTTATAGAAAATAAATGATGTGATTTTATGTTTGATTTCATAGTAGTTAGCATCTTTGATTTGATTTGATTTTGAAAATTATCAATCTCTTATCAAATTCTATAAATTTTGGTGAGGGCTTCACCATCTTTGATTCCAATGGAGATCTCCTTTTCAAAGTGGACACATATGCCCTTGCTTCCAACCACCTTATTCTCATGGATACTAAGGGAAAATTGCTTCTCACATTCTTTCTATCAAATTCTATAAATTTTGGGTGAGGGCTTCACCATATTTGATTCCAATGAAGATCTTTTTAGAGTGAAAGTGTATGCCCTTGCTTCCAACCACCTTACTCTCATGAACACCTGGGTCATATTGCTTCTCACATTGTGTCACAAGCTATACACATCATTTCTACATGTTACACACATTTCTCTTGTTTAATTGATCATATGGTTGCATGTCTTCCTTTGCAGCTTCCTAGTCTACATCAAAGATAGGAAAACTATCTTGGAAATAAGTTGTATGATAAAAACACCTCTTCTCTATTGATGAAGTGTTTGATTTTACTAATGAAAGAGTGCTTCCTTAGTTTCTTTTGTTATTTCTTTACTATGTTTGCAAGAATGACTTTTTTTAATCTTTTGGTAAAAGGATTTTCTACAAGTGAAATTTGCAAGTGTAGTGGCACATAGACAATGCTTGGTGGATGTGTTTTCACTTTGCTTATCGAGTTTGACTTCAATTAGACTTTCACATATGGACTTAATTATCATGCTTGAATAAATCTCCCTAATGAAATTGTCCTTCATGTGAGAGGAGCACATGAAGGACAAGATAACGACACCACCTTTCTCTATTATTCAATGCCAAAAGAATAACACTTTTCTTTAAATTTTATGTATTTGTGCCTAGCTTAACAATTGCTTGGTTGTGAAAATATTTTCCAATAATTTGACTAATATTATATTAATTTTATTATGATGTTGTATTAATTTTATTCTAAACTTTAAATTCTTTAAAAATATTGAATGAGTTTATTTTTATTTCGCTTTATGATCTCATGATTAAAATATTATTTTTTAGGTATTTCTTTTATTTAGCCATTTCATATTACTATGTCAATCACAATACAAACATAGTAGACTATGCAAAAAGAGATTGCATTTGTTTTTACAAGGAATTATAGGTATATAATATTCATTCATATAAAATAAAATTCATCCTCAACATAAACATTCACCAATTACACCCACTAAGATTTGAACCTCGATGGAAAGAACAACAATACAACAACTTAACTATCACACCATACCGCCATTGACAAAAAACAACATTTTAACTATAATATATATTTAAATTTATTGTAAAAATTATTTCACTAATTTTTATTCTATAAATAATATATTTAATTATCTATCTTAATATATTAATCTATATATTATACGCTGAGAGATATCATTTTCGAGGCATATTTTTTTCGCTTTTTAAACCCACAATGAGAGTTGAACCCATAACCCTTCAATTAAAAATCAAATCTATTAATCCATTGCACTATTTGCTTGTTTTTGTATGTGATATAAATTGTATGTGCTAAATATAAACATTATCACATAATAGATATTTTATTAAAAAATTATTTACTTGCTTATAAAAAATATTATAATGTAAGCATTAAAAAACATTTTTAAAACATTTTAATGAAATTAACTTTTTTATCTAAAAGAATAAAACTAAAAACAATTAATAATACATTTATATTTTATATTAAATTACTTTCTTATTTGTAATTGAAAAAGTATTATAATAGAATTACTTTTTTACCTTAAAGAATAAAACTAAAAAAATATTTACTTACTTATAATAGATATAATATTTCATCTTAGTTGTCGACTTTTTTTATAAATTAACATTTTTTTTAACACTGTCACAGCACTGTAGGTTAGCCTCTCGGCGTAACTAGAGGGCCTCTCGGCATAATAAATTAAACATACATTTTAATATCATTTTATGTAATTAAAAATTTTACCAAGTAAAATTCTATCTCCATTATTATTAATTTTTTTTTTTATGAGTGCGCCCATTGAAGATGGGTCCCATTGCTATGCTAGTTGATAGATTGTAGTATAACAAATACACTTACAACCAAATTATTTTTCCCTTAGCTTCCAAAACTTCACCCTAAGTTTAGACGGTACGTGGCACGCAGTAGCGAGGTTTTCACTTCCTTTATTAGTTACATCAAAAATTTCAGTTGAATCTACTCATGTACAACAAATTCTATTAGCGGTGTTTCGATTTACTGAGACGAATGAAGTAACCAATTTGTTTGTATATAGTGTTATTGTAATTGACATTGAAATGATTGTGGCAGATGCAAGGAAGGCTGGAATGTTCCCCGTATAGACCCTCTAGTATTCTTCTGTAGTATCTCATGGCTCTTATTCATGCCCTTTAACCACTGCTGTTCTTTTTATAAGCCAATTTGGGTAAGGTCTTTACCTTTTACTTATCTGAAGAAATACATCGTAGTGGATAATCTTTCTTTTGCTCATCTGGGTACTGCATATTGAATGATTTTTGACAGTGGCAATGGAAATTTAAATCCATTCAATAGTTTATCTACTACAGTTTTTCTGATGGGTGTAATTGTCTTACTTGTATGCATACAATTGATCATCTATTTCAATTTTGAAATGTTTGATAGTCTATTATAAAAGATTTATGCTCCTCGCAGGTGCAGTTATTTTAGTTACGTGCATATTTATGCTCCTAGGCCCCTGGCAACTGCAGTTATTTTAGTTACATGCATGATACTTTTAATTAGGTGTAGTGCTATGACGAGGAATGGAGGATTAGTTGATTAACCTCTTCTTCCCCAAACTTTGTCTCAGTAAGTACCTGGGAGGTTTTGATCAGATCCAAAGTTGTCCAAAACAGGAGTCTTGAACTCTAAAAACTGGCAGTTCTCCTGTAACGATTAAACATCTTGGCTTCTTGAACGAAGGGGAGTTTATATGGAGGCCTGAGGTATTCAGTTGTATCCTCTGTCAAAGTCATGTGTGCATACCCTGTTGTCAATTCAAATAATACGAACATATTTGATATCAAAAGATTCGGGATTGGGTTGATGATGTATGGAGGTTGTGATCCAATATAGTTGGCTATACAACTGCACAGATGAAGGTTGTTTTTATCTGACAATGGCTTTAAGGTTGAAGCTTTTGCTGGCATGAAGCTTTTTACATGTGCTGGCAAAAGAAATGAGACTATCATCATGTGTATTTTGATTTCAGTTTTCAGCCGGTGTGTGTAATGGCACACAGGCTAACCCAAACTTATTAGGATGTCCGAGTTCAAATCTCAACGGGGAAGAGTTTTTCTGGCAAGGGGACTATAGAGAGATTCTCCAGAAAGGAGGTAGTGACCAGTTGCTGGAGGTTAGTCAATCTCGGTGGCATGGAGATTACACCTATGTTCCACGGAGTTTCTGGGCAGGGGATGGCAGGATGGGGATGGCAATTAAAAAAATGTGAAAAATTAAAAAAATATAGGAAAGTTCAATTGTTCAAATATATAAGGCATTCATCATATTACATATACATTCTAAAACCATATTACATAACATTAGAGTTGGATCGAGAATTCACATGAGAAATGACACACAAATTAACCAAAAAAATCAATGCTTTCATTGTCAACGTGCACATATATTATATCCAAATTAGGGGGTGAGGAACATTATATTGCTTTCATTGCTTTCTTTGCCATCACTAGATCTAGAAGGAACATTCTGTTACTAGCTATTACAAACTACTTGAATTTGATTTGCATAAACAGTATAAGATCAAAAGAAAAGGCCTTGACCTAAATGTCTTGGAATAAGCATTATTTGACTTTTTATCATGTAATAGTTGTACATCATACAACCTCTTCTCTATTGCTGTCTGAAGAAATACCAAGCATAAATATGCTTACTTAGATATAATCAGTAATCAGTAATCACCCATTTACTGCTGGCACTTTATGTCAGCTCCTTTGTTCAAGAATTCATATTTAGGCTTCATCCAGGTCAATTTGGTTGTCACTGTGCTTCTCTTATTGATGCCTCTAAGGATGTTCTCAAAATCAACTTGTTACTCACTCTTAAAGATTAATCACTCTGAGAATGCAGAAAGAGTTTTTTATTGGATAAATAAATAGTTCCAAATAGCTTATACCTGATAGAAGCTTCTAGTACAGTGGCACACTAGAATGACATTACTGTGAATGGTGGGTGCTGGGGCACTGATGCCTTTCAGTTCTAGTATGAATGCCATCGAGTACTGCTTCTGGAGAGAATCGTCCTACTCTAGAGTTATGCTCCTATCATGAATGGTGATACTCTAAAGATGCTCATAGCATGAATGGAAGCGAGTAGATCATTTTTTTTTTAAATGTCTTTTAGAGTGCTGGGCTATAGGGGATGGCCGTGATGGTCAGCTGTCCCCTGCCAACCCTTGGTCCTTTCTTTCTGTCCTGAAAACATTTCCAATTTTTTCACATAGGGGATGGCCCTGGGGATGTTTCATAGATGTCCTTGTGTCCTTGAAACATCTTGGGGATGGGAACAACAGCATTTTCCTGGGGGACGAGTCCCTGTGTAACATAGGATTACACGTAATGGCAGGTTAAAGTCCAATATTCCCATTCATGCTTACTGGCAAGTGGGTTTGCTCTTTCGATTAAGCATGGGTTCAAATTAAAATCATGGCCATTTTCAGGTACTAAAGATTTAGATTTTATCCCCATATTCATGGATAGCATCTGAGAGTGTTTTTGTGTATTAGACAATATCTTTTGGTTTAGGTTGATGATTATGGAGTTTTTATCTGATTTTGAACTGAAACCTTATTTTTTTATTGACTAGTGGTCCATTAATAAAATATATGTGTGGGGTTAAGTAAAATAAAATAAATCAAAAGTCAAGCAAATGAACTATGCCTGAAGGACTAACTCTGAATAATAGAGTTTCTAGCATGAAAAAAACTGAAAAAGTACTACTTTTGTTTTTTTTTAATATATAATCTAACAGATTAGAATTTATTGGTGATAATAAAACATTATTAGGTTATGGATCACAATGACAGTTCAAACAAGTCATATCTAGAAATTTATTGATAAATATAGCTGAGGTATAGGTTTTTACTCTTTTACTAAATGTAAAATATTTATTTCCTCAAAACAAGAGGCATAAAGCTGAAGTTATAGAGATTCGAAAGTCCACAATACAAGAAAGCAGAAAGCAGAGAGGAGTACAAATCAACTATTTTTCCCAAAACCATCCCCCATATTTTGCATTATAGGGATAGTCACTGTTTTTGGGTGAACAATTTCCATGGAAAAGCTAGTGGTGAATTTCACAAGCCATTCCTTGCATCTCCTTTACCAAGATGCAAAGTCTTTCCCTTACATCTTCCATGTCTCCGACATTGGTGCTGATAGTATTTAAACTGTCTACTTGATCCTTCAAAATACATCTTCGGCAATCAGCATCAATCTGGATTTGGGTCAAATGGTTATTGTTGTTAATAGTTGGGGTATTGGTTAATGCAAAAGGAAGTTTGTTCTTACTTTCTTTGATGATATCCTTGTCTCTAGCAAAACCATGGGCAATCATTTGAAGCGTAGGAATATTGTTTTAGAACTCTTGAAGTTAAATTCCTTATTTGCAAAGGAATTAAATTATGTCTTTGGAAAGAGCCATCTTGTGTTTTTGGGCCATATAATCAACGAAGGAGTAATGGCTAATTCAACTACAATTCAAGCCATCTTGATTGACTAACTCCCATGAATGTACCCAATTGAGAGGATTTCATGGGTTGAGCAGTTTCTGTAGAAAATTTGTCAAGGCTTTTGGAGATATTGGCACCCCTCATTGACTTTACAAAGAAAGATCTGTTGAGATGGATAGAGAAAGCAGAAGCTACCTTCCTACAAATGATAGTAATGAATTCTAGCCCTTTACTTGCACAAGCACAGCACTGTTCTCATAGAAAATTTGTGTCCTATTGCTTTTGGAAATAGAAAATCCGTAGACAAGGAGAATCTATTATGCACCGATGATTAGGAGATGGTGCCCTTCATGCATGCTATAGAAGAGTTCACAATCCATATTTATTTGGATGACACATCATCATTTAAGTAGGCCATTGAAGTTTTAACTTTAAAGTATTGTTACTTTGAAGGAATATTAATGAACAATTAAAGTGCATAAGCAAACTACAAGTATTTGTTTTTGAAATTCAACATGATAAGGGCATAATTAATTAATGCTGTTGCAGATTCCTTATTGAGGCCATCTGAGCCGCATGTAGCATCTGCAATAAACTTGAGATGGAGGGAAGAAATATTTACTGAATATGCAAAAGATGAAAGAGTTGGTCCTAATTCCCATGCTACGAGATCTAGAAGAAATATAAGAGGAAGACATTGGGTGTACCTTTTTAAATGATAGAATTTTCTATAAGAATCACAGATATCTTGTACTCAATTCTATATTTGAGAATAAGGTATTGGAAAATTGTCATTCCTTACCTACTGCTGATTAATATCTTTGGAAGGGACTGGAAGCAGATGTAGAGATTTTTGTGGCTGCATTTTGAATCTTTCCAAAGGGCAAAACAGAAAATGTGAGAAATCCAAGTTTGTTGCAGCCCTTGCCCATTCCCAACAAAAAATTGGAGTTGACTGGAATGATTTCTTGTGAGCATACCACCAGTGGGAGAAAAACCAAAGCTTATGCAGTGAATGATTGATTGATAAAGTATGCCCATTTTATTTCCATGGATGTTGTAGACGTTGATAAAAGCTTCACAGGTTGCTGAACTGTGTTAAAAGTTTAGGTTGATCTTCATGGAACTCTTGTTTTGATGTTGGTCTCCTGATTTTTGTAGTAATTTTTGGAAGGAGTTGTTTAAATGTGTTGAGAACTCGGGATCACCTTAAACAAAACTAGCAGCCATCACCCTCAAATGGATGGACAACTGTTGTAAACAAATGTCTAGAGGGGTACTTAAGAGATTATGTTGCAGATCAAATAACCTCTTACCCAATATAGTTTACATTTGGCTGAGAATTGGTAGAATACATCATATCTTACAGCTATTGGAATGTCTGCATTGAAATCTTTGTACAGTTGCGTTTGATCCTCACTTGCGGGTTGATTGAGCCATCAAAGAGACTTAAATGTGAGCTTCCATGATTTGTTTGAAGGAAATTAGCATACATTGAAATAACCAATGGAGAACCATACGGCGGTCCAAACTAAGATTAAATTTCAGCAAGACCAGCATCAAAATGAGAAAATTTGAGAGAAGTGATTGGTTTTTTCAAAGTTGCAATCCTATAAGAAAAAGTCTTTTAAAGGGAAAGGAATTCAAGAAATCTGGACCTTGTTACCACAGAACTTAGATTTTCACAAAAGTAGGAGAGGTTTCATGCACATTTGAGATGCCAATATGAAATTGAGTACAGAACACCTACCATGTTTCATGCTCAAACAATGCATTAGGGAAAAAATTTAAAATTTAAGATGCCTTACCATCTCTAGATGATTCAGGACATGTTATGTTCTCTAATATCATTTTGGCCACCAGATTTTTTTTTTTGAGAAATAAGGTATTATCAGAGTACCATTCTAGTGAAAAGATCTTGAGAAGTCCATAAATATTACATCCAACACTGCAATTGCTCTGAGGAAAAGCAACTCGATGAGTAGGGACTTGTATGAACCTTATAATTTATTAGTTTTTTCCCTCACAGGTCTTTTTGGCACTGTCTGAAGTTTCCTTCTTGACAGGATGTTTCTCTTTTCCTGTTTGATAACTTAGATAGTTACATATTGAACAGATAGGTTGTAGTGTTATTTACACAATGCATCATTAAAATAATCTGCCTAGGACATCTGAGTTTTGCCTGTAGCGTGGAAGGGGTTTCCTACATTTTAGCTTTTAGCATTGTTGAGCAACATTGAATGCCTTTTGGTATTTTACCAATTTTTATATTTGATTAAAAGCAGATAGATTCAGCCATTTCAAAAAAGTGACACATTTGAAGTTCTGTTTACAGCAGTAACCATAATGTCTCAGGAAGCAAACAGCAGATCTTTCTGAATTTTAGTCTTGTAAACATATGCAAACTTCTCTCTCCTCATCCTGATGTTGGATCATGGAGTGTGATTGGAAGCGTTGATACAAAAATCTACACACAGTTTTCTGCCAGAATCTCTTAATCAAAACCTGATGGATCAAACTCAGAATCTTATAACCTGAAATTAATGCTTCAGAAGGTTATCCAAGAAAAGAGTATATACAGAAACTTCATCAAAATTTATAAGTAATTGGAGTATTTAGTTTGGAACTGAACTGTAGGTCTCCTTATATTCGATCCCAGAATCTGTAGTTTGATATTGTTTGTATCATAGTGTTGAGGCTTGAACTTGGCAAAGACTCGGCAAGCTATTTTGTGACTAGGTTGAAAAACTTGACAAAACTTGGCTATTGAAAAGAATAAATAATATATGAAAAAATGTTTATAATGGCTTTTTTGGAAGATTCCAAGTTGATTTTCTTCCTTTTTAGACTATTCTTGTACTCCAATCCACAAGTCCTCCGGGAGACTCACTGAGTCCCAGCATCTGTATATATTTGATGTATTTGTCCATGTAATTAAGCTAATTATTTTCTTGAGTTAGAAACATAAAAAGAGTTACTAATAGTAAATACAATAATTTTCATGGGTATAATACTCTGGTATTGAGCCCTTTATATATGTGAATACTTGGCATTTATATCGTGTATAGTATGACAAATGATATTATGCAGGAAGGGTGTTTTATGGTACTTGAGTTTGGTGGAATTATGATTTATGTATGAATGATGTTGTAAGGTTGGAAAAATGATACAAAATATTACAAGGTTAACCAAATAAGATAGAACAAATGAACGGAAAAGCAAAAAGTCCTAATTTAGATTCAATGGGGGACGATGATATGACACATTAGGGAAGAGGATGTACCATTTGTCTCTAATGCAAACCAGCCCTTTGCTTGGACCTTACATATAAATGCTAAATCCTTCCTTGCTAGTATTTTTGGATGTATTGTATAAACTATAAAGAGTCTGAAGCACCAAGAGAGGTAAAGGAAGTTGACAAGAGTGAGGAATATAAAAATTATAAACCGAGTAAATAAAAGGGGGGATGTCCATTACCAGGTCTCTCAGCTATTCTAGTGGTCTTGACTGCTAGGTTGGGGATCCAAGAAGCTTGGCAGGATAAAAGGTTATGGTATGGCATGGAGTTGGAGGGATTTTGTAAGGGGTTGAGGGAGAACTCAGTTTAGTTCAGATTTTTGGCAGTCGATCCTGTAATTTTGTATTCATGTGTACTCTTATCATAGCCTTTCAGCCTTGCCATAACATGTTACTGACATGAGGGGAAAGCTCATGAGGAAACTCCTGCTGGGAAGTTAAGGGCTAGTTGTTTTCACCCTTAATTTGCTGTAATTTTCTGGGAGGTACGGTGTATTTTTTGATGAAGCTATTTTGTACCTTGACACAATATAGAAAATTTCTAGCAATTTCTGTTACAAATGTTTGTATTTTATGTTGCTACGATTCTCTGTTTTGTTTCCAGAAAGTGTCATGAAACTTGTATGTATACATTAATACATTGAAATCAGTTGGATAGCTTTTTTTTAGGAAAATCAAATGTAACCTGAGGATTTCTTTTTAGATATTGTTTGAAAAGTGGCTGGATGTCTTTTTTATATGAATAGGTGTTCAACAATGAGCTTTATAATATAATTCATGAAAGTGTGAGCTGAAGGCAAAAGAAGAACAACAACTTAGCCAAATTTCAACAAGGCTCAAAATACCAAACAGACAATAAAAAATAATAGAAGATTGAAAACAAAGTTGTAATTTCTTTGATTGCAAAGTCTTAAGGAATGCATATATGCCATTCCTTTTTCTTGTTAATATACTCTGCAATGCCATATGTCAAAGCAAGGCATGTGAGATTTTTTTTGCTTAAGAAATGGATGCATACCAATGGTGTTTGAAGTGGGTGTACCGGATAGATGGTCATGTCCAAAATTTTCACTGATAAGTTTGCAGCAATGTGCTATGAATGCCTGTGCTGCAAAGACATCCCATTGCAAAAACTAACCTCTTCTTCAAATTCTGCATAATCCAAAGAAAAAAATCACCTCCATAATCCCATTCCTCCAATTTGTGTTAAGCAAAAGTTGGTGGATGATAAGAAGAATAAGAACTGTCTACCCAATTCACATTAAACAACTGAGAAAAATAAAATGAATTGTGTTGTCTTCACACTTGTGGAGCAAGATTTCAAGCTACATGAAACTGTACAACAATTGCCACATATGGGATAGACATGAACAAATATGTGCAGAAAAAAAAAGAGAGAGATTGAAGAAAGACAGAATACAGATTACCTTAGTCTTCCTCAATTCAGTTAGTCACAAATCTGGAAAAGAAAACCCCACTCACTGGGGTAAACCTGGATCATCATTAGGAAAACAATTGCTTCTGTTTCACATCACTCAGATTCGACATAACATCCAAAGACTTAACAAGAAAGCCTAAACTTGCTAATTTGATGCACACAACGAATCTAGTTCCCCTTTGAAGATGAACACTTCTCATATGATGATTGATCTTGGTTGCAACCTGAAATAGCAACTGTAAAGATTTGACAGAACTCCAAAGAATCCACAAAGGAAACTAAAAACAGAGCAAGAAGAGGGCCACCACTAGCAGGGAAATCCTTGTGGAGTGACCTTTCCGGAACAAGTTCCTTGGTTAAAAATAGGTACATAATTTGAAGCACCACCATTAAATTGCAATAGACCATAATGAAGAGCATCTTCAATAATAAGATGCTCTAACAATGTTGTTAGATTCTTCTAATATTCTTGAAAGACTTGCAAAAATTCTGCCATGAGTTCCTGATTTGTCTTCATCTTTCTTAAGCCACTGAATGCAAGCCTTGATACCAAGTTACCACTGCTGAAATTGAAATGTATAAGTGCTGGTCACTTATCGGAAGCAATTTGAAAATATCTTTTCATTGATTACCCCTTAGGCTGGTAGGATGCACAACTCTGATACCACTGTAAAGTCCTCTCTTGATTTGCATGATATTTTTACGATTTTTTTTTTCAATTTTACATATGTGAACATTTTGTCAAACCGTTGCTATGCTTTTGAATTTGGAGGGTTTTAGAACTTTTCTCACAAGGTAATATGCATACTATGATTTGCACATACAATAGGAATGAAACTGAAATGTCATGCAACAGATGTCAATATAACACAGATTGAAATATATAGCATACATAATCAGATATTCAGAATGGTCTTATTACAAAATCTGACCTGGAAAGGTATTCCACATAGGTTGAAATACTTCAGAGCTTCCCATCACCCATATTGCCGCTTAGCAACAACATTGCATTCGATGCTACCTTGTGGCAGATTAACCCAAACCCCAATGTCACCTCTTTCCAGGTGCTGGACGCCAAAAATAATAAGACAGGCCCGCAGGTTCCTATCAGTAGTCCCATGCGGCTCCCTTGATGATAGCAGATAGGAGTATGGTCCATGATACACTCAGTAATGTTGGCATGTGAGCAGGAGTCACGACTAGCTAGAAATATACACTGTAAACAATGGCAGGGCTCTCACCATAAACCCACGACTTTCTTGGGTTGGCACAACATATAGGAGTTATGCTGATAGTTAACATTCATTCAAATTGTCTTTAAAATATAACATAGGTGTATGGCATTTGCAAGGGAAAAGCACAACCCAGCATGAAAAAACCACAAATATAATAAAAAATTGATTTCCCCCTCATATGTAAATCGAATCTTCAACCAAGGAGAGTCTGAACCTGTTATTGAAAGTTATCCCTGAATAGTGCAAGAAATATAGACTCACAAATTTGGAACCACTGTGTTATTGTGCAAATGCGAATCTTGAGTGAATCTGCCTGAATCCAGCTAGGGTAGAATCTTTCACCATCAAAACTAGATACCTGTAGGAATTCCCACCTAGGGTTTCAGACTCCGAAGAGCTCCACCAAAGATCAAATAAAAATAATAATCCAGCATATTGCACAAATGAGCTCTCATCCCTTTTTATATCCATCTAGGAATTCCTTTTTAAATTTCCCGCCAAAACATATTAGCACTTTATTGTAAAGTGACTATTAAAATGTCTTTTAAATATTTACATGGCGTCACTTTATTTCACCTCATTATTCTAATTATTTAATATTACATTATTTAATGCACTCTTTGCCAGACAACATTAAATAATTAAATTAATTAATGTCCATTAGGCGAATCGAAAAACAGGGACATTACATGCACCCCTTTTGTCAATTGTCGTACCCTCATCGTCCTATCCTTGAAAATTATGGAACATAGAACTTGATAAGGAATGTATCCTGGGTTTGCAAACAAGCCCTTTGTCAAACCAAACATAGCATTTGTCAATTTTGAGTTTCTTCGTATTCTTCTTCAAAGTGCAAGTAAACTTGATCATTAACCTTGTTATCAAATCCATAGCCAAGGTCAATTTTCAATTTTTTTACACAATAGAATTGAATTGATAAGCCATGAACTAGGATTTGCAATAGGAGAATCTAAGTTCTAGAATTTATGCTCTATTACCACTCAAAAGAACAAAGATAAAAAATTATATTGAATGCATATATATTATATTGATGTATGATGAGTATAACTTATAATTTGTATGTAGTATTAATGATTAAACAAAATATTGGGTTGATGGATTCACAACTAAGAAAAAAAATGAATTGGGTCAGGAAAGGAGCTCAAAAATCCTTTGCAAAGATGGTGAAGAATGAAGAGAAGATGTCAAAAGAGGCAACACGCTTCAAGGTCATGGAAAGCATCTAAAATGAACTGAAGTAGGAAAAATTAGGATGTCATATCCCCGAAATCATGACATTCGGACAACAAAAACAAAAGTATATTTAAAAATATTAACCATTGGATACCGTTATAACTTATAATTATAATTGTCAAAGACAATATTATAATTATAAATATTATAAATAACATTATAAATATTAAAATAATATTATAATTATTATGGTATAATAATATTAAGATATATAAAATTAATATAAAATACACAATACTTTAATATAAAATATATACTAGGAACATTCCAATGATTCAATAGGGGAGAGGACCCAGTAGTTGAGCATGTTTTAATAGTTGTGATAGTAGTTGTTTATATAATTCCCAATAGTTGTGATAGTAGTTGTTTATATAATGCCCAATAGTTGTGACTTGACTACTCATTATTAAACAAAATGTATTCCTTTGATCTAAAAAGCAACCAATCATGTGATGTCACATTAGCGCTCAACTACCCATGATGTGAATATACAAGTATTGGTCTCACTTTTTTTTTGGGCCTTTTTGGACACCTTGACAAAAAACATGCTGATGTGGCATCATAATTAATGATGTGGCGCTGAAACGAAAGTTATAAGCAGGGGACTTGCCAAGTAAGCTGCTGTAAAAAATTGGGAGTGATTTGAAATTTCCACATAGGATAGTTAGAAGCACGAAGTTAGGGTGCACAACTATTGGGTCCTCTCCCCTATATATCGCTGATTGACCCTTTTATATAGTTGTCTACATATGTGAAGCCGTTGAAAGACATCGTATATTATACGTTCCAATAAGGCTACCTACCAAGGAACCAACACTACATTGAGTAAGTACCTATCTATATAATTATTGTCCTTGGCGCACCCTATATTGCAAATGAACGGGAAGTAATCATATTACCTTACATATTCTATATCACCTATGTGAATGGAATGGTTATACTTTATTACTGACTACATGCTAGCATAGAAAGACATTGACTCAAATCGAGTCAAAGAGCCGATATGAGTATTGGTCGATAATGTCTTGTATTGAGCTTTAATGTCGATTCATATTACTTCCTGAGACTTAGCATAATGAGTAGATTTGCATACAAGCTCCTGGGAAATGAATCCATTACTGTCACCATGAGACAAACGACTTCATGAGTTGCATAAATATTCTCAGGTCTCTCTTCATTACCGCACCATCCAAGGTTAAAGGGTGCTATCCAATCGATCAAGCATTAGACCATATGAAACAGGGACTTTACACGTGCATGATTCTTTGTGGCTCTGGCATCAAAGTCTCGAATAGAGTCAGAGGAATGTTTGATGTTAGAGACTTCTTCCAAGACTTTCTTATATTAGACGACCCACCATACGTGCGCCAATCACATAGCATCTATAATAAGAGTCTTGACCATTATGTTGGCATATGGCTTGTTTGATGGCATGTGGCTTCTAGTGTTGTCATTGATGGCAACCTAAGTCATCCCTCCGGTTCGCAGACCAAGATTTATCCTTATCGGCAAGATAAGTAAAGATCAGAGTTTTACCGGTAGCAAGTATGAAGAATAGGGTATCCAGTCAGTTAGTTGATCTGTACGCCTCACCGGATCATCATTTTGAGTTGTGGATCTCCGAGAAAGTTTGTTAAGCATCTATGCTATCTTGTTGTTAAGCTTAGTGGTGTTGCATTGATTAGTGTATGTGTTAGGAGATCCGGTTGGATGTTTTGGTAGGATGTTTTTCTGTTTATTTGCTCATTGTGGCCGACCTAGTGAATGTTGCATGTCGCGGATGTATAAGGAGTAATTGATTAATTGTTTCTTGTGTTGGTTATTTTGTTTTGGGTCCTAGCTATGTCTTAGCCAACTTTGATGGGTGCGCATCAAATTTAATTTGTGATTTGAGCCAACCATTGAAGGATATTTCATGTTTTGTTAAAGCCGACTTGAAGCAATGAAATTTTTGTTAGCAGATATATATATGAGATCGGTAATTCATTTTGTGTGGAAGAAGCAAGTGTGTAAGTGTGTGAATGTGTGTGAAGACATAACAGGTGTGTGTGAGAGTATTAGAAGGGTGATTGAGCGATCTATGCACAGTTTCAGAAGGGCAGAAAAATAGAGAAGAGCAGAGCATAGCAGAGTAGAAATGCAGAATTAGTCAGAAGGGTTGAAGATCGTCTATTGAGCTTCATTGGAACTGAATCCAGGCATTTGAAAATGTTATCCTCTCATTTCAACTTTTTGTTGTAATCGCAAACATTTTGTAAGGTAGTGAGCCTTCCTTATTTTGAGCATTGAGCTCTAGGCAATGTGCCTGAATGCATGTGCATACCCTTTTATTCATACTTATAACAGAGTATAATTGTGGATTAATCTCCACCATGGTTTTTCCCCTAACAGGGTTTCCACGTAAAAATCTTGGTGTTATGGTGCTTTGATTATCTTGTTCATGTGCTTGCATCTTTATTTCTGTTTATGTGTTGTAAATGGTTTAAGATCTAGATTTAAAGTTTAAATTTGCTGAACATTGATTCACCCCCCCCCCCTCAGTGTTCCCTGAGTCCAACAATTGGTATCAGAGCAAGGTTCCTCTGCAGAAGTTTAACAGCTTGAGGTGGATCTTGGATTGCAATGGACTCTGGTGGTTTTCAACAGTAGCTTATGGTGGCACTTGATGATCTTGATCAGTCTAAAGCAGAACTCATGGAATTAAAAGCAAATCTTGTGGATGTTGAGAAATTCATTCAATCATTGAAGGATAAAATCAATGAGTCAAGAGAAAAGAGGAAGGAACTTTGTGATCAGCTGAAGCAGAAAGAAAATAAGAGCTTGGAAGATGTTCACCTGAATCAAACTGTAAAAGAGATAACTGAAGAATGTGAAAAACTTGCTAGGAACAATGCTACTCTAAAGCTTGAGATGGAATCTGTGGCAATGAAGCTAACTAAGGAGATTGAAGAAAGGAAGAAGAATGAGGAGAATCTTGCATAGTCCTTAAAAGAAAAATCTAAAGAATGTAGCAGAGTAAATAGTGGACTTATTCAGATGGAGATTGAACTGCAACAATCCAGAAATAATGAACAAGAGCTTGAAAGGAAGATAGTTATTCTCGGAGATGAACTCACTACTGCAAATGAATATAGGGAGAAGTTCAGGATCAGTTCTGCTAAGCTTGATGAGCTGACTAAAGGACAAAAGGATGCAAATGATAAGCGAGGGCTTGGTTATGAGAAGGAAGAAAGCTTTGGCTCTGAACATAAGGATTCCAGACAAAGAAATCAGATGAACAAAGGCAGAAGGTATCTGGTAAGACAACCCAATGCTCAGAAGTTTAATGGTTACTGCTTTGCTTGCAATAAATTTGGTCATATGGCTTCTCAGTGTAGAAGTAAATTAAATTCAAGCAGTCCATCATTTCCCGGTCAGTGTTTTAGTTGCAAAAAGTTTGCTCATAAGTCAATTGAATGTAGAAGCATGTATGTCAGTGTAAAGAATGTTAAATGCTACACCTGTGGAAAATTTGGGCATATTGCTAATCAGTGCATATCAAAGGGAAATCAATGGAATGAATGGTCTAGACAAAGAAATCCAGTGTGTTACAATTGCAATAGATTTGGTCACATTGCAAGATTCTGCAGGAACAAAAACATGGATAGAAGAGGTCCGGTATATAGAGGAAGAATTTCACAGAAAGATGACAAAGGAAAAGGAAAAGTGACTTTGGAAGAGATAAGAGATCAGATGAAGAAAACGTGGGTAAAGAAGAGTGAATTTGATGAAGGAAATAAGCCCGTACCGGAAGCAGCCTCCGATAATTCCTCTAGAAATTGATCTCTGGCCATTGGCCTAGGGGGAGTCTTTCAGGAAAAATCTTTTGTTCCTCTGTCGATAGCTGGCACCGGAATGTAGGAAATTGTCAGAAGTTGTGATAAAAGTTTGCAAATGCATCAGTGATTGCTTATGCAGAAACATGAGAAGTAGAAGGTCCGCAGTCAAATTTTTCTTTTGCTATCTGAGAAGACATAGTACCCAAAACTCCTAGGGAAAAATATTTAATGTGATAAAAAGGTTAGGTATGTGAAGTTATAAAAGGGTATTTGGAACCCTCATTTGTCACCTTGCATTGAAGAAGAATAGAAGGAGAGCCTTTGCAACGAAATTTCAAAGGAGTAAAGCAAATTCAACGGCAAATTCATCAAGTATTTCAGTTGCTTTTGAATTTCAAATTTTGTGCTCGGTAGAAAATTTGTTCCGTACAAAAATGAAGCAAATTAAAGGAATGGTGAATTTGGATGAGTATAGCAGTGGAAAGATTAGGGCTGTGAGAAATTTGTTGCTAGTCGGTGAATTGAAGTGGCTTGAAGATGCAAAACATAAAAGTTTGGACATTTGGAATGAGTTTCCTTATTTCGTTAACGTGGAAGTGGTCAGGTTTATCCTGAATAGATTAAATGAGGACATTCTAACCTTGGATAAACCCTATCTTATTTCGAAGGATGTGATTAGAAATTTAACTGGTCTATACAATGTTGGGGATATTTCGAAAAAGAAGTCGATTCGGGACAAGGAAGTCGAAACCCTAACCGGAGTGACAGGAGATCAGAGGGCTCTAGTAATTTCAACGATCAAAGATCCAATAACAAGGTACATTGCACATGGAAATTCATACAAAATTTTCCTCAGAAACAGGGAGGCGCAACTTTGGCAGGCACAGTTTATATCGCTCACAAAATGATAATGGAAGATGAAGACTTTGATCTATGTGAAT
>VDFB02277223.1:0-24544 GCA_007258455.2 Sequoia sempervirens | reverse complement strand
TAAGACTTTTGAAATGACAAAAGAATATAAACTTTCCAATGTGTGATTAGTGATCCAAAATGATGCTCTTGATTAGATCTCAAGCAACAGTTTCCCCCCAATGTTCTATTCTAGTTGAATACTGTGGCTGCAAAATCAAACTCAACAATTACGAGTTCACTCTTGGGTCTATGGAAGTTATTGATGGGGCAGTCTACATTTACTGTCCGTAAACATTGTACCAGTTCTTTAAGAGGGAATTGGGTCCCACAAAAACAGATGTATGGGTTGACAACAACGCGTCAGCTGTATAAACTCCTTTCTACCATAGTATGACTGTATTTCAGTCCCTCATTAGCTTTTTGGATCTCTTGTCCCTGTCTTCTTTTTAAAAGAACTTATGTTGGAGTTAATACACAGGGCATGGCAATGTATATCACATGTGGAAAAAGTGTATTTTCTAATGAAAGTAGACCGAACCGATATTTCTATGGTAGCTTGTAACTTACGTTTTCAAAGTTCCTTCCTTCTCTAATGTAATGTAAAGTAGCAGTTTCTTATATACTTTTTGTGTGAAGAAATGTATCCAGATTGCATCACTTAGGTTAAAGTATTGCGCACTCCACTGTCCTACTCTGTCGGCGTCTCCAATAACTTTGTTAAAAGAGTTTTACAGTCTTTTAAACGTACAAACATCAGATGGACAATATATAGTGAAATATCACCGTAGGTTTGTTTGGATAGATATACGAGGCAATACCTTTTTCTGAAAAGCAGAGGGACGGATGCAGGATTATGTTTTGAAAGTGTCGTTACAGTCCATGGATGACATATGAGGAATGCTGTTTGAAGTTGGAATGCATAAAAGATAAGATAATTTTAAAAAAATGTCTAAACAAACATAGATTTAGGCCTATAAGAGAGGAGGCTTTCGGGAGATTTATTTGTGCGGAATTTGTAATCTGATATTTGGGTTCAGATCTATGATTGATAATGACACAACTTTTTTATGGATTATAACGTTTAATCCGAAGCGTCCATTAGAAAGTTGTACTCCAATTTCTCCTTAAAGTTCTTGATTTAGTCTATCGTGAACTTGGAAGTCTAAAGTAAGATTCTAAATTAAAAAAATTAACTTTTTTTTTAATTTTGGTCTAAAGTGATAGCCTTTTTTCTCTATAAAACAAAAGCATTCATGACTGTTCATATTCAATGAACAAATACAAAAAGGTTTTATGTGTACTAAAGTAAATAATGGGATTTAAATTTTTTATTATGCTTTGGTGTATTAAGTTTGTGTGTCACATTATAGATAGTTGATTTGTGGGAGAAAGATATATACATTTTATATTAATTATGCCTTTTAAATGTATTAACATTATTTATTTTTAATAATATTTAATTGCTGTGTTTTTTTGTATAAATATAGTTTATGTCAAATATTTTTATTTGATGTGGTTGTGAATGTTAAAGTACATGATTATTTATGTTTAATGAGTAAATATAAGAAACAAATGTAACATATGACTTTATATAGTTAAACTCAATGATGGAATTTGAGCTTGATTATTGTTGTATATATTAATTTTATATGTCACATTATGGATGTTTGATTTGTGAGAAATCAGTATGAATTACCTATATTATTTGTAATTTTAAGTACATTATAGTATGCATTCTTACCATTTAGTTGTCATGTTTATTTATATAAGTATTGTCTATATCAACTATCTTCTTTTGATGTGGTTGTAAATGTTAAGAGCTAGTTTAAATTACGATCATTATGAATGCTTATAAGTTTGTGTAGAAAGATTTTCACAAGGTGTCAATTTTCAACATGATGGATCAACTTATCACTTGTTATTTATGATTTCCTAATTTCAATGAGACTTACAACTTAGATGAAATGATCCTCTAATAAATTTGTTTTCTTAATAGTATTACAATGCATCCTTCAAAGTTTGAATCTATCTTCTTTCCAACCTCATAGTATCAAACTTGAGGCCCAAATAAACATGCAAACAAATTTCTTCTTCTTCACATTTTCAAACCATCAAAGTTATCAAACTATTATGAAAGATGAGTAATACTTAGTTAATTATAAATACCATAGTTTTCATTTCCCATTAGATGATATTTTGAGCTCCTTAGACGGAGTTTCAAAATTTAAGTTATTTATTTCACTACTAGAAATGTGTATCCAATAAATTGGACCTTATCAAGACCATAAAATTACTAGTTATGTAATTAGATGATACGATGTATTTTATATTTTTGACATGCAATATAAATAAAAATTATAACTATATATATTTCCTTATTCACCATGTGACACTATTTTTGTGAGAATACTATTCCATGCCTTATGCTATTGGTTTTTGTTTATTTCCTTGTTCATATAGATTTCCTCTAGAATTATTTAGAATTTTTTTCTATATTTCTCTTAAAGCCTTTGTGTGATATGATATTTCCTTTAATAACTTGTTAATCTATTGGATTATATCTATGTTTCTTATTCTTAAAGAGAATTCAGCTTCACTTTTATTTTCTTTAAAGAAATAAACTTCTTTAGTTTGTGGGAGGTGCTTTATGGAGTCATTAACCAGAGGTGACTATTCATTTTATTTGATCTAATGGATGGTGTTTTCCTAATGGTTGGTAGTGTCTATTAGGATTCTTGAGTGAACATTTTCTTTACTTATAATGGCTATTGATTTTCTCTCATAAATGGAATGTATGATCTACTATGGTGAGCATGGGTTGTTTCTAAAATTCTATCATTTTATAATTCTTATGTATATTTATTTTAGCTAGAAATGATCATAGAACACTTGTGATTATTCATGGTTTCTTAGTACCTAGTTACGATCTTGTGAATATTGACCAACCAACAATGATATGTGTATTCTCATGTTCATATCCATAAAGGTGTACATGGTATCCGTACATTTTGCATCTCGCTTAGGGTGCTTTATTGTAACATATGAGATGTGGAAATTTCTAGGTGGTCTTGCTAAAAAAAGTGAAAGGATATGAAGGAAATTATTGATCAAGCTAATATCACAAGTAAGACCATGGGTTTTGATTAAGAAAATATAAAATTTTATTTCAAAATGATCATGAAAATTTCATCTCTATTGACATTTTTTTATCTTGTTTACCTTGGCGAAATATAAAAATATAACAACATATAGTTCAAGTAATACCATTTTACCCCTATCCATTGATAATTTTTCAATCAATATGCACCATAAGATCCTTTCACTACTTGGCATATTAAATTTTTCTTTTTTAAAGACATCAAAAGGATTTGGTTTCAAATTTGTATTGATATACATTAATTTAATTGTTACATAGGTAAGTATGTCTAGATAGAAATGTGATCTCCTGTACCAATTAAATTTGAAGTTGCTATCACTCATGATCTTGTGCCTACCTATATATGTCTCACTCTTGGTGAGTGACATCCCTCTATTGTATTGTAGTATCTCTCTCCACTATCCTCTGTTGAATCAAAACCTAAGGATCAAGACCCTACAAGACCTAAACATATACCTATGGGATCTGTACCTACTATAATTGTGGGATCTATGGAGGCTATTGGGGAACATGCCCTAGAACCTACCCCAAAACATGTCCAACCTATCCTAGAACCTAACTTCTACCTCTCCCTCAACTTCTATCACAGTCTCCTACATTGACCCTTGTCGGGTCTATCAATTTGATGGAATGATACTATTAAAAACACACATCATAAATTAGAGTCATCTTGGGATCATAATGTCCTCATACGTAAGCCCATGGTAAAGGAGCAAGCTATCTAAAGTCATCAATATCCAGTTGAGGAACTATTAGAGGTCCCCAAACTATGATCTCTCTAAAGGTGTGTGTGTGTGTGTATACACCCCTATAGCTAGGCTATTAGACATCTTGCTAGTCCCCAAACTATTTGGCCACACAATTAGGGATATACCTCACAATGATATGGATTTGGCAACCCATGAGCCAATATGTCTATCATGCATAGAACAAATGATCCTGGTCATCATATTACAAGGTTGCACCTATAACTAGTGTCTCCATCTAAATATTGTCCTATGAAGGTCAGTGTAGGATCATGGGGGTCCAAACTAGGCCTTTAAGTGGTGATGAAAATTTAGAAAATCATAGTTAGGAAACTTGACATAAATTTTTTTAATAGGCTATTAATATAATTTGAAAAATATGTAAGAACAAAAGTTGTAGAAATTGAATGTAGTTTCTAGGCTACTAGTCCTTTTTAAAAAAAAAAGTAAATCTATTTTGCAAAAATATGAAATTTCAATGTAGTGGTACTAAATTTTTCAGGAAAAAGATAAGAAGCAGGTGTATGTCTAACCACCCTAAGTACAAGAAAAAATAAATATTTTTTTGAATCTTTCAATATAAGTAGAGGACACATGCCTGGATTTTTTTTTAATTTTTTCCATTTAAACAATTAGTTATGATTTTTTTATTAGAAATTTTTTGAATTATTAAAATGTTTGTGTCTGATCACCATAACTTGGTCAAAAATTTATGAAATTTAGTTTTTTTTAATCCTATAGTATGCAAAGCATAAAATATGGTGCATCTTGTAGGTTTGAAAAATGTTAAGTAGTTTGAAAGTTATATAAGTTTTTCAATCAGCCTATCAAACAAGACTTTAGTCGTAATGTATGTAGAAAATCAATAATAATTATTTATTAAATTCAAAATAAGGCATAACTTATATTGGTTGAAAGCTGACAATTTTTTCTATAAACCCTTTTTCATTTCATGAAATTCAAATAAAAAAAAGTTGTTAGCCACAAGGGTGAACTTTAGAAAACTAAGCAAATTTTCTAAACACGTTTTTTGAGTTGACTTTCTAGGTTAGGTAATTCTGAACCAAATCTTGAGCCAAATCCCAAGCCTGCTAATTATGTCAGAAAAAATGGATATCCATTACTTGTATTATTGATAATACATAATATTATATAATATGTATTATATATAATACATATATTTATAATATATAATATTATGTATTATGTATTATATATAATATATTATATATTATGTATTATATTATATATTATATTATACATTATTATATTATATATTATTATATTATTATATTATATATTACAATATTGTATATTATATTATATACTATATACTACATATATTTTTCTAGTATATTATATATAATTATATATAGTATATGTATTAAGTATTACAAATTATATGGTATATATATGAAATATTATATATTATATTAATATTATGTAATATATATTATATATAATATATTTAATACATAGTATATATTATATACTTATTTATGTGTGGCCAATTCACAGAGAGAGAGAGAGAGAGAGAGAGAGAGAGAGAGAGAGAGAGAGAGAGAGAGAGAGAGAGAGAGAGAGAGAGAGAGTTGAGAGGGAGAGAGAAGGAGAGAGTTCAAGAGAGAGAGACTTGGGAGAGAGAGGTGGTGAGAGAGAGAGAGAGAGAGGAGAGAGTGATGGAGAGAGAGAGAGGAGAGAGAGAGAGAGAGAGAGAGAGAGAGAGAGAGGAGAGAGAGAGAGAGAGAGAGAGAGAGAGAGAGAGAGAAAGAGAGAAAGACTTGAGAGGGAGAGAGAGAGAGTTGAGAGGGAGAGTGGGAGGAAAAGATGGAGAGAGAGAGAGTTGAGAGGGAGAGAGGGAGGGAGAGAGAGAGAGAGTTGAGAGGGAGAGCGGGAGGAAAAGAGGGAGAGAGATAGAGATACTTGAGATGAAGAGAGTGAGAGAGATAGAGACTTGAGAGAGAGAGAGAGCTCTGGGAGACTTGAGAGAGATAGAGAGAGAGAGATAGAGAGAGATAGAGATAGAGATAGAGAGAAAGAGAGAGAGAGTTGAGAGTGAGAGGGAGATAGAGAGTTGAGATGGAGAGAGGAAGGGAGAGACATAGACACATAGAGAGAGAGGGGGAGACCATTACAACTCAATTCAACATTCATGCCATTAAAACCTTCAAGCTTAATAACATGTCATTAGATCCTTCATGTAAAAGGTATAAAATTATCATGAATAAGAATCATTATCTTTCAACCATGACACATAAATAAGAATATTATGTACACCATAGGGGTTTGATGCAACCTTGAAATAAAATCCTTACAAGACAACAAGATACATGTTCATTAGATTGTTCATATGAAATCTATACAATAATCATGATCAACAAATACGACATCACTCAACCATGATGCATGAATAAATACTATATATGCACACTATATATGAACAAACACTAAATTAATAGATTATTTAATATTTATTACTAACTTTTTGTCTCATCATTATACTATTATATTCATAAATTCAACACTAAAAATATCCATCCAACGAAATTCTTTATAAAATATCCATCCAACAAAATTCTTTATAAAATATCCATCCAAGGTCAAATTCTTTATAAAAATAAGATCACTATCTTAATAAACTTGTGTGGCTCTTTGTTGCATCTCTTCATTTCTTTGTGTTTTCCTTTTTAGAATGGGACTATCTCCTTTCCTCAAGCCATCATTGATGCTTGTCTAAGTCCACTTTCATGGACCTAACCACATCAACAAAATTATGCATATTTGATGCAAAATGCCTCAATAATGCGTGAACAAATTGTTCATTCTCAATAGCCTTAACTTGATCCTAAATGGTTCTAACATTCACATCATTTTATTCTCAAAATCCAGAACCATTGGATGCAAATGGTGGAGGTGGGGGTTATGAGGTGGAGTGGGTGGAGCTTGAGTGGGTGAAGCTGGAGGGTGTGGATCCATGATGTAGATATAAGTGAACCTGCATTAAATTTGTAATTTCAAAATGTTAGATATATGTTTAAAAATCCCCTTAAACCATTTAATGTAGATGACTTAATTGAATACAAATGAAAAAATGTGTAAAGCTCATTTATGTCTAAGGTATGTAAATGATTTTTTTTTTTTTTGTTAAAGTGATGTAAAATCTCATTTAAAAATACATTAATTTTTTACCTCACTGCAATGTGGAAGTGTTAAGCTCCAAATTGATTCAAGAAAGGTGGAAGTGTTAAGCTCTAAATTGCCAATACTTAGTGAATTTGGACACATAGTTAGTAATGGTTTAAAAAAAATTGTCCTAGTAGCCATAGGGAAATGGCCAAAGTTAATGGGTAATAATCGATGGGATATGTAGGAGGCTTTCATACAATATGATAGCCTCCTACATAGCCCATCGATTATTGTCCATTAACTTCAACCATTTACCTATGACTACTAGGGCAAGTTTTGTTCGGGTAGTGCTAACTATGGATTCTGATTCTCTAAGTATTGGAAATTTAGAGCAAAATATTTCCAACAAGGGTGTAACACCCATTGTGCAAACCCCAAAGGACAAAAACTATGCACACATTTAAAATAAAATAAAATAATACAAATAACACATATAAAGAGCCATTAAGCATTATTACATTGCATGATAACATCATAAACATCTAAGTCCTTTGGGGCACACGAGGTCACATCACATAAAGCCAACCCATAATGAAAGTTCCATTTAAAGCTAAACAACTTAACTAACTTTAAATCCATCATAGACATTAAAATAATCATTTGCAAGAGATAACACCCATACATTCATAAACATAAATATAATACATCACATGTTACCAAACCATCATAAATCTCATAAATCATGAATGACTACAAGAGTGCTTTACATTACATGTTCATATCCATGAGTTACATCAAAATATCCCATACACGTGGGATAGATAAATCATACAAGGAATATCAGAAGTACAAGATGAATATCTAGTACAAGCTCCATCTAAAGGATACTGTGCAAAATGAATGTAGATGGGGAACCCAACGGGTGTGGAGCACATTCCACCTGACCACGTGGGTTTTAGAAAAACCCACCTCCTATGCTCAGAGGTGTAAAGGAAGTGACAATGACTAAGGATTCCAACAAGACTAGACTGAAATAACAGTAAGATAGTAACAGTAACTCCAATGGAATAACATGAGAGAATATAGATTGTAAATGAATAGCAACCAAAAATCAGTCACAAAAACACAAGACCATTAAACACATCATAAATGAATCAAAGGAAACAACCATTAACCACTTCCAGAGGCAAGTAAGAAAGCAAAGCATAAGGGCAACTAGTGGAGAGTGTCATCGCATAGTCCTACATGGGTTATCCTGGCCCTTCCTCCTACATGAGGCACCAATCCCCATCTATGGTTATCCTAGATCTTCCTCCTACTTGAAGCGCTGGCCCCATAGGGTGACTCATGCAGAGCTATTAACCTCTCATGAGGATGAGGCAATGACCATGCCAACCATGGCCTTCTCAGTCTACCATTAGTCTACAAAAGCCCTAATGGATAGATGAGGTATTCAAGATTACCTTATTATGTTACTACTACCCATCCCCTTAAATTCTATTATTAGGTTTATACTTTTTAATCTAACTCTTACATGGGTTATCTTAGCCTTCCTCCTTTTGAGGCACTGGCCCCCAGGAAGAACCACTCTCCCTAGAGACCCCAAAACATATACAAAACCAAGGGTTGTACCACTTAAAATGAACATTAAAATATCAATAGAAAAACATGCGAGGCATTACCCATCTCGCTGAAAGCACATATTCGGAAGCTCAACATAGTCACGTACAAGCCTTTCAAAAAATGATACCAAAAAGGCTTGCCACATTAAAAGCACATAACAAGAGAAACATTGACCAACAATAAAATCAAGCCTCTGGAAGCCTAAGGTTCACAATATCCCTAAGCGGGTTCCTAAAGCAAACTGGGTTCCCACATCAAAAGGCCAAAGTTGATTTACAATATAAAAAGACAATAATTTATACCCATAGCTATAACGAAATAGACTCCTAGATTCAACAATTCATTCTATTATAGTGACAATTAATTAAATAGATTAAATTCCCAATTTCAATACAATAGTTTTGAAATAAAACAAAAATAATAATTTTGATATATGTGATTTTTCCAATTTTAATGAATAAATGCCAATCATAATTATAACTACAAAATCATAAAGGAAACTATATCTCTATATATTTTTATTTTATTAAATAAATCATCCCTATATAAAAATTTGATAACTTTTTTTTATTCTGATATCAAATCTGAGAGAGAAAACTTTAATTAAAGATAGGGTATATTAATAAATATTAATATATATATAAATCGAAAGAAAATAAAAATAAAATTGTTTATTAATAAAAGGTAGCCATTAAATGGCCATGGCCATAGTCGTGCACAGTCGAAGGGACTGCTCACAACAGTCTGATGGACTGCTGTGGCAGTCTCTTTGACTACAGGCACAACCCAATAAAATTATGGTTGCGCAGGGATACGACCGAGGCCAAGCCCCACCTAGCAAGCAATAAGCATTTCACCGCTGACAAAGTACTATGGCCCCAGATGAAAATAAACTCTCAGATAAAAATCAGTATATATATATACACAGTTGTGTGTATTTGTATATATATATATGTGTGTGGGAATGTGCAGGATCATGATGGGCCAAAAAGTGGTGATATGATGGGTATTTGTAGGGTATGTGGCTGACAACTATTTTTTAACCCAAAATTGATGAAATGAAAAGGGTTTTTAAAGGAGATTCTCATCTTTCCACCAATATAAATTATGCTTTACTTTTAATTTAATAACTTATTATTATTCATTTTTTATTTGAATTATGACTAAAGTCCTGATTGATAGGCTAATTGAAAAACATCTATAACTTTCAAACGGTATCACATTTTTTGAATCCAAAATATGCATCACATTCTATGCTTCATATACTATAGGATTTAAAAAGAAAAATTGAATTTCATGAAGTTTTGACCAAGTTAAGGTGGTCAGACATACAAATTTTTATATTTTTTAAAAGTTGTAATAAAAATTCATAATTAATTATTTACTTGGAAAAAATTACAAAAAATATGCATCACATCTGGACATGAGTCCTCTACTTATGTCTAAAATCTTATAAAAAAATATTATCATTTTATTGTGGTTAGGTTGGTCGGACATCTACTTCTTATTTTTTCCCAAATTTAAGTACTATTGTATTGAAATTTCAATTTTTCACCAAATAGATTTTAAAAATTAAAAAAACCTAGTAGCTTAGAAATTACATTCAATTTGCTACATATTCTATTCTTACATATTTTTGAAATAATATAGATAACTTATTCAAATTTTTACGTCAAGTTGCCTAACTCGAATTTTTCTAAATTTTTTGCCACTTAAGGGCTTGTTTTTTCCATGATGATCCTGCACATACCCGTGTGTGTGTGTGTGTATCACCAAGAACACAATACAAAGGAAATTGGGAATCATGTTTGTTTATATATATATATAATATACAAATATGTATATCCACAAATCTGTGTATATATATGTGTATAATTTATTTATTTTTATATATATAAACACATAAATCCATTCATTTTAGAGAGGCAATAATTTTCCCATAACAGAATTATAAAAATTTAGAATATTTTCAGAGATTCAACAATAAATTTTTTCTAATTATTTATTACCCAAAATATTTCTCAAAACCCAGAAGATTTTTCTTTTACAGAACAACATATTGGCTATTTCAAATTTAACAAACAATAATAGATCAATAAAGGAACCCAGCATCCTGCGCTTGCTGTGAAGTTGATGAAGCTTTCCTTTGATTCGAACCAACCTTTTGAAGAGCTCCTCCACCAGTTTCTTGATCCAATTTTAATCCACTTTTCTATTCAGAAGTTTTTTCCCCATAAATAATGAAAGATAAACAATTTTTTTTATAGAAACCAAAGAGAAGATGGAAATTTTTCCAAAACTCAATAATTTTCTTAAAGCTTCTATCAATTTTCCTATGAATGAAAACCTCTCATTTTTCCTATTAAATAAAAAAAAATCCTCTTCTCTTTTTGAAAACTCAAAAATCAGAATTAAAAGAAGTTTTCTGTTTCTTCACCAACTTTTCAGCCAAAAAATCTCAACATTCATTGGTCCTTTTATTCTTAAATTCTTTCTTTTCTTTATTTTTTTTTCCTATTTGAGCTGCACTTTTTGTTTTAATCTCAATTTTGCTAGTTTATTCCTGCAATTCACACAATTTAACTTATTTAATCATATTATTCCATTAATTATCCCCAACATGCTATTTTCATTAAATTATCGAAATACCAATTTAAATAATTTAATTTACGCCTTTCAATTTATTTATCCTTAATAAATTACATGACATTTAATTTAATACTTTTATATTTTCATAAAAACTATTCCAATAACTATTATTATCTTTTATTTTAATCATTTAATTATTTAAATTACATCATACTACAACACCAATGTAAAATAAATAACATAAATACATTCACACAAAACAACTATTATAAAATTGAAAAATGACAAGGGTCAAAGACGCACAATACACTAAACATAAAATGGGTTGAAAAACTTGGGACGGGGTGAATTCCTTGTTATCTCTATTTCAACTTCATGCACGTTGGGTTAATTTGATGCTTGTCAAGATGTCCTACTAAAGTAGGTGGAATCGAGACTCTATTTCTGCAATTCCTGCATACAAACAAGGTTGTGTACAACATGTATATATAATGAAATACATCACATCGTGAGAAGGAATTGCAGCCTAATAGGGAACTCGCAAACGATTAGTGCTACACTATCCCCTCACCAAGGCTATAATAACAACTACAACATCAAGTATAAAGTAACATTGCTAAACTAAATTGATCACATCATATCATCATAAAATAATTACTATTCTAATGCATCACAATATACTACTGAAATCAAATTAAACATCACCAAATCACATGTAACCATAAGGTAATATCATAATATCCATGTCATCAAATAAAGTAGCATAGTCATCAAGCAGTCTAAACTATCCAACCCACAAATCCAACCAATAAACAGTAACTATCAAAGTCTCAAAGTATCAAGCAAAACCACATAAAATATCAAGTCCAAATAGCAACATGAGGGGTATTACATCCTCCCCCCCATGAATTCAGCTTACTCTTGGAAGCCAATAAATAGGTAAGGATAAGATTCCTTGATATGAGAGGCATCCTCCCATTTTTTTGAAGTCTCATTATTGGGGTCCCACTAGACCCGCACCTGCTCAATATCCCTACCTTTGAGGGCGAGTCTCCTGTGTTGTAGCACGACCACGAGCTCGAGAGCTAGCTACCTATCCTTGACCTGTAGAGCATTCCAATCAAGTATGTGAGTAACATCAGGATAATATGGTCTAAGGATTGAAACATGAAAAACATTGTGAATCCACGATAGACTGGGTGGCAAGGCCAAGTGATAGGCAATAGGACCAATTCTTTCTAACACCTCAAACAACCCTATGAACCAGGGGGAAAGCTTAGAACCCTTTCCATAATGAATAGGGCTCTTTCGTGGATGCACTCGAAGAAACACTCGATCTCCAACTACAAACTACCGATCAACTCTGTGTGCATCAGCACACTTTTTCTTCATGTCTTGAGCTGCTACAAGATGCTCTCAGATGCGAGCTACCTGCCGCTCCATATCTCGAAGCATTTCAGGTCCATGAAGAACCCTGTCTCTAATCGATCCTAGCTCAAAGTGGTATGACAAGGACGACTGTATAAAGCCTGAAAAGGATTCATGCCAATTGAACTATGGTAACCATTGTTGTAAGCAAACATGACCAAGTGCAGATAATCTTCCCAACGTGATTGTTGGTTCATGACATACATGTAGAGCATATCTTCAAGCACTTGATTGACTCTCTCAGTCTGACCATTTGTCTCAGGATGGTAGGAAGAACTAAAGTTCAATTGAGTTCCTAAGGACTGCTGCAAAGATGTCCATAGCATAGATGTGAATACTGAATATTTGTCAGAAATGATTCTTCGCAGTATCCCATGAAAATGAACAATGTCCTCAATGAACACCTTGGCTACCAAAGAAGCAGTATAGGAAGATTAGATAGGAGAGAAATGGGCTACCTTGGTCAATCTGTGAATGATGACATGGTGATAGCATCGTGCCACTTGGAAGACATTGGCAAGCTAACAATGAAATCCATAGAGATAATGTCCCACTTCCATTCTGGAACAAGATGAGGCTGCAACAAACCTTCCAGATGATGATGCTCAGCCTTAACCCTTTGACATTCTAGACATCTAGCCAAAAAATTAGCAATATCATGTTTCATTCTTGTCCAAAAGTATAGCGATCGAAGTTCTATATACATTTTTCGTAACTCTGGGGTGTTCTGCATAAGGTGCCTGATGGCCTTCAGTCAAGATTAGGGTGCGAAGACCCTCTACAGGAGGTACATACATTTAGCTTGCATAGCACAAAAAACCTTTAGAATCCAACGAGTATCCAACAAACTTTCCTTCCAAAGCTCTGCCCGACTCAATCTTAGATTTCACCTGTTGATACCAATTGTCTAAAGGAAAAGCTGCAAGGATTTGACCCCTCAAATCAACCTGGAGAGCCACAATAGAAATATCATGCCTACGTCAAATCAACACATCTGCCACCACATTCTCTTTGCCCTGGCTATACTTGAATTCAAAATCATATTCGCACAAGAATTCCATCCACCTCCTCTATCTTGCATTTAGGTTTGGTTGCATGAAGATGTATTGCAGACTAGGATGATCTATATGCAACTTGAACTGATGCCCTAAAAGAAAGTGCCTCCATCTTACCAAAGCATGTACAACTGTGACCAACTCAAGGTCATGTGTGGGGTAGTTTAGTTCATGATCCTTAAGTTTCCATGATTCATAGACAATTACTTTCCCTTCTTGCATCAAAATGGCCCCTAAGCCTTCCAAAGATGCATCCGTACATACAACAAAATTTTCCATAGGATTCAGTATTGCCAAAATTGGTGCACTAGTCAGCTTTTCCTTAAGAGTTTGGAATGCTAACTGACATTGATTGGACCAAAGAAATTTATTTCCATTCCTCTGGAGAGAGGTGATAGGATGGGAAATCCTTGGAAAGCCTTGGATGAACCACTGATAATAGCTTTCCAGTCCCATGAAACTGCAATTTTTTGAGACATTTGTGGGTACGGGCCAATCCATAATGGCCCGAATCTTTGTAGGATCAACTGAAATTCCCTCGCTTGAAATCACATGGCACAAATATTAAACTTCAGTATTATAGAAGTCACACTTTGCCAAATTGGCATACAACTGATTGTCCCTTAAGCATTGCATCACCTATTTTAGATGTTCCTCATGTTCTTCCATAGACCTAGAATAAATTAGAATATCGTCGACAAACACAACGATGAATCTATCCAAGTACGTTTGAAACACTCCATTCATTGAGCTCATGAAGACTGAAGGTGCCCGAATGACATCATAGTGAACTCGTAATGTCCGTATCGAGTGCAAAATGTTGTTTTATGAATATCTGCATCCACAATCCTCAACTGATGATATCCTGATTTGAGATCAATCTTAGAAAATACCTTCCCCCTTTTATCTGATCAAAAAGATCATCAATTTTGGGCAAGGGATATCGGTTCTTCACCGTTACTTTGTTCAATTTCCTATAATCAATACAAAAAGCGGAGAGAACCATCCTTCTTCTTTATGAATATTGCAAGTGCTCCCCAAGGGGACACACTTGGGTGGATAAACCCCTTAGCCAACAACTCCTCCAATTGTAGACGGTGTTCTCAAGTTCTTGTGTTGTCATCCGATACAGAGCTCGAGATAAAGGCTTAGCTCTAGGTACCAGATCAATCCTGGAATCTATACCCTGTTTTGGCGATATACCTAGTATCTCACTCGGAAAAAAATTTGAACACTCCTTAAGGAGGGGGTAATCATCCAATGACACCCCTCAACTATCCTCTAACTCAAGATCACTCATTGGTACTGCAAAAATCTGACAACCCTGTCGAAAATACCCTTTTAATTGCATGGCCAAGATCATTTGCAATGAAATTGTCCTCTGAATACCCACAATCTCCATCTCCTTTCCAAAATCATCAATGCACCGCACTGCTTTATGATGATAGTCTATCATGGTACAGTGTGCACTCAACCAATCCATTCCCAAGACAACATCATATGAACCAAGTGGTAGGATTCAGAGGTCCACCTTAGTTGTCAATGCCCCTATATCTAGACTACAACCCTGCACAAGCTTCTCTACAACAACCTTTGACCCTGAGGCCAATTCAACCTACCATTTTATGCCTTGACTAGTTGCCACCAGTCTACATTGCTCAACTATTGAAGGAGATATAAAAGAATCATATGCATTGGAATCAAAGAGTATAGAAATACTAGTGTTATACAACACACCTGTTGTCTCAATGACAGTGCTCTGGTGGTCTTCCTATCGATTATCCACTATCATGAAGACACAATGAGCTCTCCTTGTGTCACCCACTATTAGCTCGAACCTAGCTGGTCTCTGATTAAATCCTGAGGTGCTCTTTTGTGGACACAATTTGGCAATATGACCTTCCTGCCCACATGAGTAACAACTAGTACCTCAGCCAAATCCTCTACCCACAGATTGGATCATTTTATTGCTAAAAGCTTCCTTGACTCGGTGCTGACTGAAAACTTGGTGTGGGCTGCTCAAAAAGCTCCTGACGAGCTCAGTTCCAATTCTAATCCCTTCAAAACTTAGAACTGCCACCTTGCTGAGATGGAGAGTTTTTATGCTTTGGTTGTGTCTGTTGTTGCTCTTGCTGACCTCCTTTAGAGGGTGCATACCAGTTCCTAGAAGACCCTACAGCCTATGTCTAACCTCCGTGAGTGCCAAATCCTAGTGTAGGAACACTTCCAATCATTACTCCTATGTGACCACCCAAAGCCATAGCCAAATTTTCTTCTACCAATCAAGCCTTTTCAATCACAACTTCCATTGTCTTTGGTTCGAAGACTCACACACCACCACTAATTCAGGTGTTTAAGCCCCAAAAAAAATGATGCACTAACATCCCTTCATCATGGTTGATCCTAGCATACTGCTTCAATTCATAGAATCACCACTCATATTGTTCAACGAACATCAACATTTGCTTAAGTTCATAAAACTCATTTGCCTTGCATTGCCTCCAATGATCTGAAAGGAAGCGGGGCCTGATCCTATCCTAAAATAATTCCCATGTGACCATGCTGATATCCAGATGTAAATTTTTCTCTTCCAGCTGCCAACAAGTGAATGTAAAGCCTCACAGATGCATGACTATGCACCAAGCTTTGGTATTGCTACCATAGGGGTGCATCACGAAGCATCGATCCAAATCAATTAACCATGTTTCTGCTTCTAGAACTCCTTGAGAACTGTCAAATGTAGGCGGGTGTGCTCTCATCAAGTCTCTCATATGACCAGCTAGCATTACATCTTGATTTTTTGTTATTTCCCTCTGCCTCAGCGACCTTTCCCTTTCTCTCTTGACCCATTGCTCCTCTGGCCTGGGTCCCAACCGATCAAGAATCTCCCACATAAGGTGTTGCAACTATCCATCTAAACCAAGTTGTTTCAGGTTCTGACCTCCACTTGACAGATTGTTTTGAGGACTCTATCATTCCTCATGCTCTGAACCGTGGGAACTTGGAGCTAATTGACTTTGTCAGTTTGCTCTACAACCGACACCATGGTCTCTTCCTCGGCCACATCCTCTACCTTGAGAAATATTTCTACACAAAAAGATAAAGGTACAAGTGAGCTCAAGAGTCAAACACAAAGGTTTCCTAATTGAAAAAACTACCTAGAGACCCCAACATTTGCAACCTTGGCTCTGATACCAAGTTGTAACACCCGTCGTGCAAACCCCAAAGGACAACAAATATGCACACATTTTAGGAAAAGAAAAAATATACAAAGAACACATATAAAGAGCCATTAAACATTATTACATTACATGATAACATCATAAACATCTAATTCCTTTGGGGCACACAAGGTCACATCACATAAAACCAACCCATAGTGAAAGTTCCATTTAAAGCTAAACAACTTAACTAACTTTACATCCATCATAGACATTAAAATAATCATTTGCAAGAGATAACACCCATACATTCATAAACATAAATATAATTACATCACATGATACCAAACCATCATAAATCTTATAAATCATGAATGACTACAAGAGTGCTTTACATTACATCAATTTTAAATACATTACATGTTCATATCCATGAGTTACATCAAAATATCCCATACACGTGGGATAGATAAATCATACAAGGAATATCAGAAGTACAAGATGAATATCTGGTATAAGCTCCATCTGAAGGATACTGTGGAGAATGACCATAGATGGGGAACCCAACGGGTGTGGAGCATGTTCCACCTGACCACGTGGGTTTTAGAAAAACCCAACCCTCGTGCTCAAAGGTGACAAGGAAGTGACCACGACCAAGGATGCCAACAAGACTAGATTCAAATAATATTAACACAGTAACATTAACTCCAATGGCATAACATTAGAGAATATAGATCGTAAATGAACAACAACCAAGAATCAGTCACAATAACACAAGACCATTAAACACATCATAAATGAATCAAAGGAAAAAACCATTAACCACTTCCAGAGGCAAGTAAGAAAGCAAAGCATAAGGTCAACTAGTGGAGAGTGTCATTACATAGTCTTACATTGGTTACCCTAGCCCTTCCTCCTACATGAGGCGTCGACACCCATCTATGGTTATCCTGGCTCTTCCTCCTACTTGAGGTGTCGACCCCATAGGGTGACTCATGCAGAGTCATTAACCTCTCATGAGGACGAGGCAATGACCATGCCAACCATGACCTTCTCAGTCTACCACGACCTTCAAAAGGAGTCATTAATAGAGAGACGAGGTATCCAAGATTACCTTATTATGTTATTACTACCCATCCCCCTAAATTCTATTATTAGGTTTTGAATTTTTAATCTAACTCTTACGTGGGTTATCCTGGCCCTTCCTCCTTTTGAGGCATCGACCCCCACAAAGAGCCACTCTCCCTAGAGACCCCAAAACATATACAAAACCAAGGGTTGTACCACTTAAAATGAACATTAAAATCTCAATAGAAAAACATGTGAGGCATTACCCATCTCGATAAAAGAACATATTTGGAAGCTCAACATAGTCATGTACAACCATTTCAAACAATGATACCAAAAAGGCTTTCCACATTAAAAGTACATAACAAGAGAAACATTGACCAACAATAAACTCAAGCCTCTGGAAGCCTAAGGTTCACAATATCCCTAAGCAGGTTCCTAAAGCAAACTGGGTTCCCACACCAAAAGGCCAAAGTTGATTTACAAGATAAAAAGACAATAATTTACACCCATAGCTATAACGAAACAGACTCCTAGATTCAACAATTCATTCTATTATAGTCACAATTAATTAAATAGATTAAATTCCCACTTTCAATACAATAGTTTTGAAATAAAACAAAAATAATAATTTTGATATATGTGATTTTTCCAATTTTCATGAATAAATTCCAATCATAATTATAACTAGAAAATCATAAAGGAAATTATATCTCTATATATTTTTATTTTATTAAATAAAACATCCCTATATACAAATTTGATAAAAAAAATTATTTTGATATCATATCCGGGAGAGAAAACTTTAATTACAAATAGGGTATATTAATAAATATTATATATATATATATATATATATGTAGACACCTAAAATGGTGCGGAGAATCTAATTAATTAAGAACGACTTATTTGATTAATTAATCTTAAATTCATCTACTTAATAAATAAATAGAAATATTTATTTATATTAAGTTCATTATTAATTCTTCTATTTCTCTCTAATTAAATAAACAAAATTAAATGCTTTGTTTTATTTAATTAATTATCATTTTATCATATTATTTTTCTCTCTAATTAAATAAACAAAATTAAATACTTTGTTTTATTTAATTAATTATCATTTTATTATATTATTTTCTCTCTTAATTAAATAATTTGTTTTATTTAATTATTATCATTAATATTTCTTCTATACTTTATCTATTAATTCTATCTTAAATTAAATACACAGCTTCAATAATTTGTGTTATTTAATTACCTCATCACATTTCTTCTTAATTAAATAAAGATATTCTAAAATCTTTTATTTAATTATCACTTTCCAAATATTTTAATTTAATAAACAAATCCTATAGTTTGATTTATTAAATTATTTATTCCTCTTTTGCTAAAATTAAATAAACTAAAAATATTTAATTTATGCATAAATCATTTACACTATTCACTCACCAATAAAATTAGATTTTTAAAAATCTAATTAATGCAACTTCCATTCACGGGAAGAGCTTCAGGGACAAACTTGCAGGAAGTCCTCTCAATCTTCTTCCATCAATCCTCCCTCTCTTCTTGCCTGGTGTTTTCATGGGGAGGAACAATCCTCCATGATCAGCTCCATCTTCTCATCCCATGCCTTTCAATTCTCCAGATTGAATCACAGCCCCTTATCCCGTATCCCTGTGCAATTGTGCTGCCGTGAAAGCTATAAATACAGCTCTTTGGCTACAGGAAATGGATCCTAACTTGTGCAATTTTACTCTGCAGGTTTTCCAAGCATCCAAGCATTCAAGCAATCTCGTTTTAGGATCAATCCATCAAGCATCTAATCAAGCTTTCTTTAGTATTTCATAGTTTACAATTATGGCTGTTTACAGTAGTTTATTTCTCATGAATTTTACTGTAGAATCATCTTAGTTGCATTATAGAATCATAATAGCTTAATTCTCATTCTCTAAGTGTCATTACAATAGTTTAATTAGCTTACAAATCTGAGAGCTAAGTAGGTTTGAGCAATCTTTAGAGTTAGAGAGCAATAGGATAGATTTCTGAAGCTTTTCAGTTTAAATTAGTTTAAATTCATTAAGTTTTAGATGCAATATCTTATTTAGAAGTGTAGATGCATTGTTTAACTTGTTTTCCCCATTCTACCGCTTACAGATTGGCGCCCACCGTGGGGCCTAACCCCCTATTTTGCTAAATTTTTGAAAATTGTGTCCTACAGGTATCGGCGTGAAAGTTTTCGCGGGATCGTGAGTTTTTGCAGTGCACCGAGTTACTGTTTCAGCGCGCCAGGTTATTGTTACAGCGCTGGGTCACTGTTCCAGCGCGCCACGTCACTATTCCAGCGCGCCGGGTTTATACTTCAGCGCGCCGAGTCACTATTTTAGCGCGCCACTTCATCATCTTCAAAATCATTTCTTTTTATCTGGATCTGACGCGTCCGCGGCCAGATTCTGTTTCTGTCTATTTTCTTGGTTAAAATTTACCAATCCTAGGATAGAAATGGTTAAAACTTATCAATCCTAGGATAGAAATGGATAAAAATTGATCAATCCTAGGATAGAAACGTCATATTTATTTTGTGGTTTAAAATTGAACATCATGCTTATTATGGAGCAATATCTCCATATAGAGTAAATCACTTGTCTTTTGGGTTTTAAAAAGAACATCTTTGCTGTGATTGGGTGATAGGTTTATGCTCTCCCCTTAACTGGGTGCATCAGAATACCAGACTCACCATTACTTTATGCATTTTAAAGCTTTCTTAAAACCTTTAGACAGGCCTGCCGTAGTGGGAAAAAGTACTCACCCTACGGGAACGACCTGAGTGGGGACAGCCAAAAGCCATGGCATTCCAACCCACTTTAAAATTTATGTGAATTTGGGGAAACCCTCTTTCAACGGAAGTGCGCAGGATAACCATCCCCAAAATCTTTGTTTTAAAGATTGGGAGGTCTCTCGAGGGAGTTTATCCATTTGCCGCTCCGAACGGAAACCCTATCTAAGAACCTAGAAATAGAAGCACGCCTGTCAGTTTCTAAACATTGTAATACTCGGCGGTGCAGGGGCGGGGAAGAATCTACCCTCAAGCACTCACCATATAATTGCCAAGGACTATTTGCTAGGGGATCCGGTATCCACTTCCGTCACTCTGAGTACGCACCTAGAAAAGACAAAAACACGGGCGCCCTCTAGGGGTGACATGGCTGTGTGAGTCAACGCAATTCCAAGCTGTGGGCCGTTCGAGTATATAACGATGACCTTTTGTCTCTAGGAGTGAGTCTATCTGAAGTGTTTTATCTTGTTATCAAACCAGTGAAAATCAAGAAGAATCATTGATTCTTGAGAACATACACTATTTGTTTAGATTCTAGGGTTTTTAAGGACAACCATTCTATTCTTGCTTGCTGTGTTTTCTCTCATTTAATTCAGATAAGATCATCACAAGAAAATCTTCAAAATCAAAACATTTGTGGAATTCTCATGATTCGAGATTGGGTATCCTCCAAGTTTTTCAAGAAATCTCTTGTCAAACGAATCAGAAAACCAAAGAAAACACTTGCATACAAACAACTTCTAAGAAAGCAACGATTTCTATATCAAAGCAGGAAAGTTCTACTCCAACATAGGACTTTTATTCATAGGTATCACGATTTCTCTAGAGGTTATATGGACGATTATGCTGTAGCTCCCTTAGATTCACAACCATTTTATCAAAGAAGAGCTCTTAGGCAACACCACAATCACAGTCAAAGAATTCATCCAGAATACATTCCACAACCAACCATACAATATGATACCAGACCAAGTGAGTTTCATAGGATAAGATAGTTTCTGTCTTAGCACCTCATGGTTCTGTTTTAGCGCGTCAAGTCTCTGTTCCAGCGCGTAGCTCCTCTGTTTTAGCTTGCACAGTCTCTATTTTAGCGCTTTTAGTCACTGTTCTAGCGCGTAGCTCCTCTGTTTTCCGCACGTGCAGTCCCTGTTTTAGTGCTTTTGGTCACTGTTCCAACGCGTAGCTCCTCTGTTTCAACGCGTACAGTCTCTATTCCAGTGCTTTCGGTTTCTATTTTAGTGCGTAGTGTCTCTGTTCCAGCGCATCGAGTCTATGTTCCAACGCGTAGCTCCTCTGTTTTAGCGCGCCATAAAGTTAGAAATACAGAGAGTTAATAGGACATTTTGTCAGTTTACCCATATCGATAACAAGGTTTTTTAGTCCAAAACTTTTTTCCAGTCCAGAACACTTAGGTCACACAAAAGGAAAGCTTTACTCCTACACCTAGATCTAGAAACATCTCGCATAGTGTCATTATCACCAAATCTGAGATTTTCTGTCAAAGTTTCCCTATCAAGGATTTTATCATCCTTCCATCATGAAACTAGATAAGACTAAATCAGATTTTAAATCAACAACCTTGACACTTATCCAATCAAAAATCCAAGATCAAAAGTCTAGAGTAAAACTTTAAACGTTTGTATGCCTATTTTCACACGAGCAGCATATCAAAAACAACAACAAGAAGAAAACGAAAGAATAGTAGCCATGGCTGAAGAAAACCCTTGGGGATGATATAGCAACACTGATCCTCTCACTAACTCACATGAGAAAGAAATAACTGCAGAGGAAATCGAGAAAGTTCAACAAGACCCTCATTTCCATAAATTTATGGAAAAGATGCTAGAACAAGACATGGAAAAGTATCTTCTATTATTGGCTGACAAAGGTGCTAAGCTTCCTAAAGACTTTGATGTCAATCAACTCAAGGAAACAACCACACCCAAGACAACTAGTGTGGAAAATCCAAATCAAATAGATGCTTTGACAAAACAAATTCAACAGTTACAATTACAATTCCAAAATATCCAACAAGGGCCAACAAAGAGATATTCATTGCAAGACATTTGCCCTTATCCGTTCGATCCAAGCATTAACATGATACCATTTCCACGGTATTGTGAATACCCAACATACAACAAATACAATGGGAGAACCGATCCATTTGATCACGTACGGGAATTTCGAGCCATGAGCATAGAGTTCGCACACGAAGACTCTTACTTACTACGATTATTTCCAAGAAGCTTAGGAAACACTTGCATGGAGTGGTTTTCTAAATTGGAACCCGGGATTCAATCTTTTGAAGAACTGATCAATAGGTTCATAACACACTTCTCGTTCAACATCCAACATGGGGTAACCTTAAAAGAACTCTACAACACCAAACAAGCAAAGGGTGAAAAGTTTCTTTCCTTTCTCCAACGATGGAGAAGGCTATTTGCTAAATATCCTAGAACTATTCCTGAAGAGGAGAAGATAGAGATGTTCATTGATAACTTAGTGATGACATGAATTACAGATTAGATTTACAATGTCCATCTACATTTGAACAAGTTATCGAAAAGGGGCTCAAAATCGAAGAGGCTCTCATCAAAAGAGGAACGATCAAGCACTTCATTGAAGGTTCAAACAATAACAATTCCTCTAACAACAACAACGAAAAGCCAAGATTTTGGCAAAAGAACAAGAATACTGATACCATGATCAATACACACACATCTAAACCAGTATTCACCTTGATGCCAACCCCTACAAACAAACAAAACAATGGTCTTAATGTCAAACAAAGTGGTGACCAAGGGAATAATCAAAACAGTGGAGAGACAAAAATCCAATCATTCCAACAACCATCCAATAAACGAAAATTCACGTCATTAGGACAATCATTGGAATCAGTCCTCAAAGAACTTTTAGACGAGAAACTCATCCAAGTACAGGAGGCTAGAAATTGGGACCCTCAAGTCAAACCATCATGGTGGAATGACTTACATTACTGTCACTACCATCAAAATAAAGGCCACATGACTGAAAATTGTTGGCAGTTAAAACATGCGGTACAAGACCTCATAGATCAAAAGAAAGTATTTGTAGAGGGGCATCAAACAAACAAAGATCACACAACATTCAAAAATCCCCTACCCAATTATCAGAAGGGAGAATCCTCTTCCGCAAATACCAAAGGTAAGAATGTTGGTTATGTTTATGACACAACGATCCTTTGTTTTTCTGCTACCAAGGAGGATGAAGAGTTATGCCATCAAATCAATCAGAACAAGGACATTACATCCACCAATTTGGTACAACATATGGACAAATATGAGAACCAAATTAACATAATCACACTCAAAGGGAAACAAGAGTACCAACCGGTTAATGCCACAACAAGGGCACAATCCAAAGTTATATTGAAAGGAGCATCGCTATCATCCCCATCTGTGGATCCTCCCTCTAATCAATATGATCTCATCGATCAATTGCAGAAAATACCAGCACAAATATCTATCTTGGAACTTTTAAAGATTTCCCCATCACACAAAGAGGTTCTTGAACAAGCTCTTGTATCAACCACAGTACCTAACAATTTGGATGTGTGTCAGTTCCAAGCTATGGTGGGACATCTATCTGCACCTCATTGCCTTTCATTTTCCGAACATGATGATGTGTCACTCACCCATCCACATAATTCCACTCTTCACATTGAAGTCCTCATTCATAAACACCGTGTAAAGCGTGTCCTGATAGATGGAGGGGTTGGTTTAAATATTTGTACCTTAAAATTGATTCGTGCACTAGGATACTCGGATGAAGCCATTGATACAAGGAGAAAAATCACAA
>VDFB02277222.1:0-84699 GCA_007258455.2 Sequoia sempervirens | reverse complement strand
ATAAAATGTCCTAAAAATCCATAAAGAATAGACATAAAATGTCCTGAAAAAAGCCATAAAAATCATAAAGTATCCTAAAAAAAATTAAAAAATCATAACACTCCAAAAACCCAAAAAAATCATAAAACTTCAAAATCCAAAAAAACTTTGAAACATGCAAAAACCCAAAAACATTCAGATAACTTTCAAAAAAATTCAAAAAACAAAGTCAAAGTCAGTCATGTTAGTCTTTTTCATTGTCGAACTACATTGCCTATGCGACTAGATGCAGGCAAGGCCATCTATCAATGTGCCCCCGAGGCATTAGGTCAATCTTTAGGTGTTGTCAAATAAAATCATGATTTGGTCCTTTTTGTTGAAACAAAGTCAAGGGTCATGTTGAACTATGAGGTCTCTGTGCATTGTTACATAGGAAAGACCATCTATCGATAAGCCCTTGAGGCCCCCTAGGTCAGTCTTTTAGGGTTCATTGGGTCAGTCAAAATAAATTGGAACTATCAACTCAGACATGACATAATCATCTGCAACACTTCAAACAAAAATCTTGAATTAACAAGACAAGCAAGCCAACAAGTCTCCAAGTCAAATAGTCATTTGTCAAATCAATCAAACTAGTCAAATCGATTAAAACCAATGGTCTTATACAGGATGTGTCCTTCCTGAAACTAGACCTTGTCACTATCACACTTTGTCATTTTCCTTATACAGGTAGTTGCATGATCAAAACTAGAGTTGATGTCTTATACGACATGTTTCTTTTCCTGAAACCAGTCCTTGTCAAAATAATCAACCCATCACTCGCTTCGTCACTTAACACACTAGCAAACATTTATTGGCAAATAATCTAAATGGTTGTTGACCTTGTTGGTTTGTTTTGTCTTATCCTTTGGATTTTCTTTGATCATGTTACTAGCTACCTCGAGGATTTTCCATGAAGGATTTAGAGGAGTGATGATGTCTCATGACTCATCTTTTATTTTGATTGTTGTTTGTAGTTTGTCTTGACAAAAAGACTGGGGCAAGTTTTCCTTAAGTATGAGTTAGAGCATTCCTTGTCTATGACTATTTGTTCTACAAATGGATGACCTTCCACACCTTGGTCTATGTCATACCATGGTGTTTGTTATCCATTTGTCATATTTTACCACTCAATGATGATTAAGCACTTTGTAAAGAATAAGAAGCTTCATCACCTTCATCTTCTTTCATATATCTTTTTCAATTCCCTTCATCATTGCATCTTTTCTTCATCATCCTTATCTATTCTCTTCTATCATTTCTTTTCATCTTCTAGTCCTCTCATCCATTTTGAGAGCACACTTTTGTTTTTTGAACCCGCATTTCCTCTTGAGGGTGCATACCAATATCTCCTCATCATCCTTGTCATTCTTCCTTACACTGGGCATATCTTTTTTTTTTGAAACAATGTGACAGGCTACATTATCTCAAAGAGGGCCAAAATGTAGACACATAAAATGTCCTCATAATCATTTTATCCATTGCATATTTCATTTAATCATTCACATAATCATATCATCATCATTTAAATAATTTATCATTTATCCATTAAAAAATTTATAAGCATTCATTCATATCATTTAATCATTTAAATCATTTATCATTTATGCATTAAAATATTATAAGCATTTATTCATAACAATAATCCATTTCCATATTTCATTATCCCATTTCAACAATATTCATTGTTTCACTAATCATCAATATATTCATAAATCATTTAACCATTTCATAAATCTATTAATTCATCCATTTGCATAAATCATTAAGTTATCCATTTGCATTAATCATTAAAATCCATTCATATATTTCATTAAATAATTTAAAAATCATAAATCAACTTCCATGAAATTAGCTTAAAATTACAAATTAAACTCATAAATCATTTTCATAGAATTAGCTCAACATTGCACATTTTGAGCTTCCAAACATGAATCATGGCATAAATCACTCCAATCATTTCTCATTTCTCATTCTCACATTAGGAATTCATCTATAAAAACCTTCTCCTTCTCACTTTTTGATACATGAATTACAATATTATTCTGATCTCATCCAATTCCATAGAGATTCTTGTGCTTTCACTTGTAAAATCTGAGAGCAAATGTAAGATATTGTGGAAGAGGATAAGAATGGATTGAATTTCTTGTGAATGCATATGGGTTTTTCATAGTTTATTTTTGTTACTGCATATGTTTTCATTTTAGAAAAACTTCATTGATGTCATGTTGAAAGGTTGATTTGGATTTATAGGTTTAATCATTTAGCTCTTTTATTTTTTCAGCATCATAGATGATATAGGTATTATTTTTACTCATTGGTGTTAGAATGATAAAAAAAGACCTTCCTTCATCCCTTAGAGTCTCACTAATAGTTGATGTGAGAATATATGTATATATATATGATTATCTAAATATTTCCTTATATCCTCCATATTACTATTTATAATGGTTATTGCAAATAGGGGATGGCAATTTCTTAATGCCACATTCCCCTTCATTATTATTCTACTAAATACCTTACCAATATAATTTATTTCTTCCCTTCTATTGTAATATTTTATCACTGCATACACCTACTTGTGGAATGAGCTATTAATAAACATATTAATTTCCAACTTCCTATACATCTTTCTTCCGAATGCATGCATCTATTATAATGATAATGGTTTATCCATAATTATATTATCATTTATGTGATTTATTTTTCTAAGAAACTAGGAGGATCAAGGAGATGAGAAACAAACACAAGTGAACAAAGCATAAAATTGTATTACCTGACCCATTGAATAGTGAGCTCAAACCCTCAATATATAACGTGAGGATGAGAAACCATAAGCTACAAGAATAGGCACACATGCCATGGATGAGGGGATGACTCCTCATCATGTAGTGGTGGTGAGTTTCTCTCCTCTATGCAAGGGAGAGGTGTTAAGAGGGATTGGACACCTATCAAGACACCTCAACAACCTTGACACCTCATGGAGAATGAGTCAATGGTCAAATCCAACACCTAACTAGGCTTAAGTTAGCCTAACTAGGGTAAAATACACTAACACCCCCCCTAAGAATAGCTTAGGTGTGTATGAAGAAATGGGTCCTGACTACTAGCCATATTAGGTACCCATGCACAAGAAAAATTCTTAGAAATGAATAAAGATAGAAAACCCAGTGTGAAAAAATTATCCTCCAATAAGAGAGAAAACTAAAAAATGTACAAGTGAAAGAAGAAGATAGAAGGAGGACTCAAGACCCCCCATCAACTACTTATATCACAAAAGTACAAGAGATATTCCCCCCATATGAGAGAAAGAGAGAGACTAGAGAGCCCCACCATAAGATGATGGATCCTGTAGTCCTGAGTGATGCTCGACAAAGAATACTGAAGATAATCCATGAACGTTGAACCAAATTTCTCCCCTTAGGAAGAAGGAAAACCCCTGACTTGTGTGCAAGTAATCTTCCCATTTCTGATAGGAACATACTGAAAGAAGTATAAAGGCCTTTGAATTATGCACAAGATTCGAAGACATAGAAGATTCCCATAATGTCTTCATAGTATGCTCAATGATCTCCAAGTCAAAGCTGACGTGTGACAAAGATTTGGGAACAGGGACCACAAGGATCATAGATGTATGATGATAACTGGAACCATATCAATCTGATACTGTCACTATAGAAGTTGATGTAGGCAAGGCATGAGCAAGAATATTTGAAGAAGACAAGGCTAGTGCAACTTCATTGAAGATGTCATAAAAAAGAATACTGATGTCCTCAATGTGTGCTTCCATGTCAGCAATGTGGAACTCTACAAAAAGACATGGAATGTCAGGTAGATATGCATCCCAATCGAAATGTTAGGAAGACTAATATCCTATTGTAAATAAATGTTGGAAGCTCTTAAAGAAGCGACCTTGAAATCCGATGAAGCAATAGGAGGAGGTGGAGGATTGATGATTTCCTCTATGTCAACTGGATGCTTTGTATTTGAATCATGGTGCAGGATGTGAGTTGTGATCATAGTAGGATCATGCAAGAATGGAGAAACATTGGAGTCTCCATTTATTTTCCAAATTTTGATCCATAATGCATGTGGACTTTCAATATCAATGATGTCATACAAAGAGGCATCTGGAATATGTAAACCGATTAATCCCCAAATATGATCACGATTATTAAACCATTTATCCTTTTTAGATTTTTTACCTAGTTTAGGGATAAGTCCATACAAATATGGCATGAGATTATGGAACTTGAGATGTTTCGAGATGCCTTCATACAAAGACTTATAGTTTCCCATTTCTAGGTTGATTATAGAAGAGTGGGTTTCATATCCCATGATTACAAATATGTTAATTCCTTTAGAAAATAGAAAATCAACACATTAAGAATTCCTCCAGATTAGATGACCCCCTAGTTTTGACACTTTATAATTTAGTGCATTTTACAATGAGAAGATATAAGGGTTTATAAAAAACTAGTATTTCTTCAATGTAATTTCCCCCGAATTGTAAAGGCCCCCTTAACATTTTCCTCTTTTTGAAAATGATTGGGAAAATAAATTGGCTTCCTTTTTTGCAAATTTTTAATTTTAGCAAAGCAAAAAAAAATTACTCCCTTCCAAATTAGTAGTAATGGTTAACCATATGGTCAACTAACTGCTAATAATTATCATTTTGCAAACTTTAACTAATTCTGTTAGCAATTACAAATGATAATGACCACAATAATTTTCCTAACTGTTAGTTATTATGCTGCACAAACAATACACCATATGAAGAAGGGTAAAGTCAAATAGGAGTCATCAAATATAGGAGGCGATTGGCGATAATTTGGTTGTATGAGGACCTTTTAGATGACTCTTCACCATGGATTATGCTCTACCAATCAAAAAATTAGCGGATCCGTTGAAGAGAAATATTGGAAGTTTGTTGATCTACAACTAACAAGGCCGAGTGAGACTCTGAGAAGGTGAGCCATGTAGGTCTACAAGCAAAGATTAGAGTGGCGTGACTGAATGGGCGTAGATTTGTGAATAGATCGTGGCTTTTGAAGCTTGCAACAAACGCCTCTTTCTAGCAAAAATTCAATCGACTTCTAAAAAATGCCTCCTACGCAGAGATGATCAACAGGGGTGTAAATTTGATGGATTTTGAAGCAAACCGTAGCCTCTACCTCTAAACACTTAATTGCTAGAGTTAAATCATGGGTCAAACAGTGTCTGTAAAAACACGATGCAAGATCAAGGGTGCGCTATCCTGGAGTGGACTTTTGAATGTTGTCTCTCTTCCACACAACTCGAATCGTCTATGGGTTGTGTCGAGGATGCACCTCCATGTGAATGCAGGGTGCCTATGCATGAAAGGAGTGGCTTTAATATTCACTCCCTAGCCTGATATTCACGCCGTGGGCTGTGTGAAGTGCTCCAGATGTGGGGTGCGATTTGTGTCATTCAACTACACCCTCCATATGCCACTGCAACCTACAAATAGTGCAAATGCCGCTTTCAAATCACTGCCCACCAATACCTCACCAAAATCAAATGGTGAGTGGGAATATGCCAAATGGATGATATGGTGACCTCATGACCTTTGAATGAAAGGTCAAAACTTCCAATGAATAGTAGGGGCCGTAGTACTGATGTGTTGTAGAGATATCACGATTCTTTGAACACAGAGAGATTCAAACCGCTAGCAACAAAATATTTCTACTCGGGTTGAAAATGGGGATGGTGTGAGGGGATTTCCTCAGTTCTGTATTGCAGATATGAGAGGTGCCCTCCAAATTCAAAAACCACCTAATGGCTTGCAAACATCTCCAACTAAAGCTCTGATACCATATAAGAAACTAGGAGGATCAAGGAGATGAGAAACAAGCACAAGTGAACAAAGCATATAATTGTATTAGCTGACCCATCAAATAGTGAGCTCAAACCCTCAATATATAGCATGATGATGAGCAACCATAAGCCACAAGAATAGGCACACATTCCTTAAGAATAGGAACACATGCCATGGATGAGGAGAGGACTCATCATCTTGCAGTGGTGGCGAGTTGCTCTCCTCTATGCAAGGGAGAGGTGTCAAGAGGGATTGGACACCTCTCAAGACACCTCAACAACCTTGACACCTCATGGAGAATGAGCCAATGATAAAATCCAACACCTAACTAGGCTTAAGTTAGCATAACTAGGGTAGAATACACTAACAATTTTAAATATATAGGCTCCTACTATTGCTTTGATGGTGGTTTCCATGGCCAATATGATAGTTTTGAAATTCTTTATCGATCTAGGTCAAGGCATCTTCATATAAAAATTCACATTTCCACCAAGTGATGGTGAGATTTGAAGCCATGGTATTTGAGGTTTTCTTTAGTTTTGGATTCTTAATGGGATCACCTATATATTTGATGATCTAAATAGATGTTTCTTCTTGTAAAAAAATATGCTAAGAATCCCATTCAAGTATCCTATCAATATTTTCCCACTCTCCATGTCGATTTTATTTTTTCATTTCTTCTTCCCACTCTATAGTGTAGTTTTCTAATAAGTCTACCAACATATTGGCTCCTCAATAGACATGCTTGATCTCGTAATCATCAATCTTATCAAAAAGTGGATAAATCAAATATAGTATCTTTCCCATCTTCTAATTGGAGAATTTTTTTATTTCGGTTACATTGATGCATATATAAGAGTCTCCCTTGATGTTTATTATTGATATATTATTTAATTCATAAATTTTTAGGCCTTCATATATTACACTTAGCTCTTCTTCTATATTCAATCCTCTCACGAGTTTCCTTGAAACTTCCCAAATGAGGATTTCTCACCTCATCTCAAATGATGTCTCGAACACTTGAGGATCAAATATTTCTACTTGAGGTCCCATCATAGTTCAATTTTAATCTTCCTCTTGAAGGGGTTGTCTATTTTTCTTTGTAGGCACCTAAAATTTGACCTTACCCAAACACACCTAATTTTAGCATATCTTAATTCTTTAATTAAATAAATATTTATTATTTATTTAATTATTCCCATCCTTTTCCCATCTTTATCCTAATCCTTTAATTACATAAATATTTATAATTTATTTTATTATTTTCCCTTTACATGATCCCATTAATTAATTAAATATTTTATTTACTTAGTTAATTCCCCTTTATCCTCTATCCATATCCATCTAATCCTAGCCCTTTATCTTGTTCACAGGGATGTTAATCTAAAATTTTCCATCATGTGACAAGTGTCCCCTACACGTCTAACTAATTCCTTTTCTAGATTCAATGAACCTAGACATCTTCCCAAAAGTCAAAATATATTTTTTATCTTATCCATTCATCTCATATAAACCTCTTAATCATTGACATTACCATTAGGATTTTTGTCCTTATCCCAATCCTAAACCTAAATCCTATCCCTCATGTGCCACTTGTCACACGACTACAACTTTGATCCAAAACCATAATCCTCCTTTAATCTTAACCATCTATCATCAACCATTTCTAGCCATTGATTTTTCCTCTTCAAGACTCTATATCTAGAGGCTCTCATCCTTCATCAAATCTCATGTAATCAATTATCAAGCTATCATATTGATCTATCATTAACAAATCATATCAAGGTTATGCTAGAGCATTGAGCAATCCACATACTATCATATTAAATAGAAAATCAAATGGAATAGGGGTCTACTCCATTTTCCATCATCAAGGAGTGAAGAAAATATTGTAGGTGAAGATGTTGTGTTTGTATTTTATTATCTTCCAATTTTTACTTTCAATATTTTCCTCATATTTATTTTGGCATGCACGATGGGATCCATGTCCCTTCTTACTTTCTTTGGGTCAAATTTTCATGAGTTTTTATGATGTAGAAAGCATTTTCAGGTCCTAGACTATGAAGTGGTGCTTCTATTTCATAAAAATGTGCTTTTGTAGCATAGAGCTACACCTTTGTTTCACAAAAAGGTACCTCTATTATGTGAAGCTACACTTTTGTCACTTAGAATCATGCTTTTATTTTGTGCATTGAATATGATCATTTTGAGCTATAACTAAGGTTTTAATGACCTTTTATACCTTGTTTTCTAGGATTTCCCTACTATAAAACTCTATTTTGGTAGGTTGTTTCACTCGTTTCTTGCAAAATAAGGGCTTCTAGGGCTTTGTCAAATTATGGTTTCTTGCTAGTTTTCTAGTAAATCTAGGATTTGCATCATTTTGAGATATTTTGAGCTTGTAATATAAAATATTTTTGTAATATATCTACCTTTTCTAGTGTTACCTAATCTTATCTTGCAATTTTCTCAACTATGTTGGTGAAAAACCTAATTTTTTGAAGCTCAAGGCATATTTTGAGGCCCTATCTATGAAATTGCACCTTTGTATCACCAAGGTGCACATCTAATTCATAAAGTTGCAACTCTATCTAGTAGAGCTATGCTTTTGTTTTAGTTTACTTTTTCTAGAGTTTTTGAGCTCTTTTGGCATCTAACCTTCATTTTTTATCAACTAACATGTGGTGTAGATGTATAATGCATGTCAAAGATCATTATCATCAATATTAATAATAGTTTCATGTAGGTTGTGTTGTTCTAAGGTTTTATTTCTCACTAATTATCTATACATCTAAAGTAGTTTAGTGGGTTAATGAACATTGTTTACTATGTTTGGAAGGGTGTATAGATGTATGCTCTCTCATTACACTTAGTGTGATCTTGGAGATAATAATATATCCTTTCCCATTAGGAGGTGCACTTGAGGATTTGATCACCTCAAGGATGACTTGAACCATATTTTCTGATAGGGTATACAAAGGGGGGAGCACAAATGTTGTACCTTAATGTGTGGCCAGCATCATTGAATCTAAGTCGCAAAACCCTAGGTTTGTTGAGACTTGTTTGGCGATGAGAGAAGGAGAGAACCTCTTAATCTTGGGCATTATTAGACGGTCTCACTACTCATAGATCCACTAAACACCTTGTATTTAGAAGTCTTTGTTCCATAGAAAAAAGGACCCTTTGCTTGACATGGGATAATTCATGATAAATGGACTTAATGTAGCCTTGATTTAGATGTTGTGAGGCATTTTATGCATCCACACTAGGTCTTGGACCCTTTTGCATTGAATAAAATGTGTTTATTGACATCTTGTAAAGGTGTTGTAAAGTCTTGTAAAGGAATTTCACGCTTTTCTAGACCTAATGAACCTATTTATCCCTTATTCAACATTATAAAATACATCATCACATCATTTTAGAAGGCTTGCAAAGTGAATTTAGTGATAAACTAGTGTTGTAATGTGTTTTACACATTCACATTGGTTCTTGTGCCTTCCTAGGCTACATGGACCTCATTTTAGTGTTGTAAAGTGTATTTAATTACACTTTCACATTGATTTATATGTCCCAATCCCTATTTGACATTTACATCTTCATCAATAGACCTATTTCAACCCATATTGTACATCCTGAGGCTTAAATTGGTCAAATACTCAACAAAGTTGCAATTTAAACCTTATTTCCTTATTCCTTGGCCTCTTAAGTGTCAGAATGGCCCATGTGGGACCCATTCACTAGGCTTGGAAAATCAGTCCCATCCAGGTGGGACCCATTTTCCATGTGTGGTGAATGAGTCCTATCTGGACCCCATTTTGACCTTTGAGTGGGAAAAAGTGAAATTTAAAGTTTATTTTCACTTTATGTCAGCCTATGATGTAGTATTATCGGGTACTAAGACACACTTGTCTATAAATAAGTATTTTTAACCTCATTTTTACATCTCACATTCATTATTACATCTCCCATCTTTCATTCATCATCTATTTTCTCATTCAAGTCCAACAATTAAGGGGATTCTTCATTAAAAGTCTTCAATTTAGCATTCTAAAGCATTCAAGAGCTGATTGTATATGTATTGTTGTAGACCAACAAGATCAATCATCATTGTAAGGTAAATTATTCCATTTTTGCATGCTTTATTCATTTATCTCATCAATTTGGTTTAATTACCTAAAAGGGGTTTGACCAAGGCAAACCCCCATGCCTTAACAATCAATATTTTCTTTTCTTATGTTGTTTGTATGCAGATTTAGGTCCTTTGGAAGCTTGAGAATCATTGAAGATTTCATTTCTAATTTTTTCAAGTCTTCTCCTCTTCATTCAAGTCAAATCATCAAGGAAAAGTCACTTTCAAACCCATTCCTGACATTTTCTAAAGCAGACACCTATAGAAGGTGGAATTGCAGATTTGAAGCTACAGATTCTACCTTTGACTTTTCATATCCTTGAAGGAGGAATGATTCACCATGCATGATGAATGAGTCCCATTTATGGGCTTGAAACAAGATTTTGTCAGAATCTAGCTCTTTGCACTATGAAACCTGTTCTTGGGAGATTTCATTAAAATAGTGACTAATTCGCCACAGGTGGTGAATGAGTCCTTTATGGCTTAAGTGACATCATCAATCAACTTTTTAGACATTCCAAATTCATCACAGTTTGACTAGGTGCACTTTGATTTCACTCTTTTGTTTCTATCTTGCATATTTCATATTTTTAGTTTATGTTTGCATATCATTATGTGTTTTCAAAAAAGTCATGTTTCATTAATTTTGCATACTTAGTCAATCAATTTCATAGCTTAGTTTCATTTATTTCATTCCATTTAGTCTTCATTCCGTCATACACATCCTTATTTGAATGAACCCACTAGCATTTTTGGATCTAATCTCCCTCCTTTTAGGTGAAAAACCCTAGAAGAGTTAGAGAGTCCATTGGGTGCCAAAAATCTGTGGTTCATTTTGGTGAACCTAACTTTCTGATTTGGTGTCTTGCATCATAGATCTAGCTTGCATTAGGGTTTGCATAATTCATTTGAATGCTAGGTGTTAACTCTTGCATTCATAAAAAGTCTATTTAGGTTGCATTTCTTGCATCTAAATACATTTAGATTTACTATAACTTTGCATTTTTCATTTAGATCTGTGTATTGGCTCTCTGAATCCATAAAAATCAGTCTAAAGTTTCTAAATTTTTTTAAAAAGGTTCATACTGGGACTCATTTTCCACCTTGGGCGAATCAGTCCCTTCTGGCACCTGAAACAACATTTTCCAAATTTTAGAAATTGGTTTTTAGGCTTCTGATTGATGCCTTAACCTATATATAATAGTTAGTTGCATTTCTGTAGAATGCATTTCATAAAATCTATCCTTACTTATCTCATTTCATGCATGGTTTTAATTTCAAGTTTGCATTTACATCTTGTTACATATCATAGTTATGCAATGGTCATCTTTAAAATATGAAAAATTTAATTCTTCATTTGTAGATTTGATTTTTCATTGTTACATTTTAAGGTTGTAGATTAATCTTTCCATCATGTTTTCATTAAAAATTTCCATAGTTCTTATTTTCCATGTTCTCTTTTTAGATGTTATTGAATGTTGTAAGAGATTTTTCTTAAAAGCATATGAATATGAAGTCTTTTCTCCTTTCTTTTGTTCTTTATAGATCCCTCTCCTAGTGCTACTTTTGTGGATGATGTTTTTTTAGTGAAAGAAACCTTGGATACTCATTTAACACTTACATTTTTTCTTCTCCTATTATCTCTCACACTTGTGAAGTGGATACTTCAGAGCTAGAGGAACCAATTGATGAGAGTTGTGACAATCTGAGTTGTTTCTTTCCTCCTACCTCTCTTATTAGACATAAAATTATTACACAAGAGGATATTACACTAAGTAATCATGATGAGACAATATATTCTTCCCCTATCTCTCCTATTTGTGTAGATGAAGAGCATACAAGCATAGATACTGATGATGATCATAATTGTACTTCTCCCAATACCTCTACTTTTAGTGACAAAGGTATCTTGGCGAAAGAAGATACAATCATTGAACATCATGAGGATCTTTCTTGTCCTTCTCCTCATCTCCTTTGGGAAGATACTATAGCTCAAGGGAATGAGATTGTAAATGATGTGGATGGTAGATTGGTCTTAAATAATCAAATCTTTAAAGTCTATAACAATCGCCTTTATGATCCTTCCTCTACCTCTCCTATTTTGATGGATATTAGGGAACAAAGCAATGAAGTCATAAATGATCATGATAATCACATTTTTCCTTCTCCTAGTATCTCTTCTAGTTGTGATGAAGATACTATGTTGTTAGAAAATATAACCAATGAGAGTCATGACAATCTTAGTTGTCCCATTTCACCTACAAAAAGCTTTATTGAGAAAATCATTGATCCTACTCATACTTGTGATGAAGCTACTTTGCAGATTTCAACCTTATATGAACATATTACAAGCTCTCCTAGTATGGTAGAAAACATGAAACAAAAGAATGCAACATTAGAAACAAACAATCAAATACAATTTTTTCCTAATCTCCCCATTATCAATAGTCCAACACATTCAACCATTAATCCCCCCTTAGTTGTGATGAAGTTATTATGGATGACCCAAACCTTCCTTTCCATGAACATGTGGTTTGTTGTTCTCCTACAAACTCTCCTTCTAAGGGGAAGATTATGCACCAAGACAAAGACAACACTCCCTTTAAAGACAATGAAAAATCTCACGTGATAAGGGATGTTAACAATTCTCAACCTCAACCCAAACCTAAACTTATCCTTTACCCACCATTGCATCCACTTCATCCTTCCAATAAACCTTAACTCACCCTTCACCCAAACTTATGCTTTATCCACCTGACCATCCCCTTAATCCTAGCCAAAAATATATCTAGCTACATCCTCCTCAACTACCCCATGGGATCTAGCCACTGTAGTATTAGTTGATAAGGTCTCCAAAGGATCTTGTCATGTGGGTGCTTGTGGGGGCATTTTGGACGAAGATCGGTAGTTCAAAAGTTAATCTGTATAGGATACTATTGGAAAAATATGGAAAATATTATTTTGATCATATTTAAAAATGTCATAAATGTCAAGAGCATAATAATTTGATTCACACTCCTACTTCCAAACTTCATGCCCAAGTTCTTATCTAGCCATTATTGGTATGGGGTTTGGATCTCATTAGAAAAATCTCCCCTCCTTCATCTGGACAAACGTTTATAATTATGGCTACAAGTTATTTCACAAAATAGTTAGAGACAATCCCTCTTCATTGCACAACTATTGACGTAATCTGTTGTTTCATCTTGGAAAACATTATTGTTCAATTTGGACTTCCTTCTATGTTAGTTTCAAATAATGACATAGCATTCAAGAATAATGAAGTGAAGAAATTTTTGGAAACATTTCACATTCAACATCACTTTTCAACACCTTATTACCCACAATCCAACGGTCAAGTGAAAGAAACAAACAAAAAACTCGAGAAAATCTTGTGAAAAATAGTAAATAAACATAACAAGGATTGTCATACCCAACTATCTTATTTGTTGTGTGCTTATTGCATGATTATTTGAAGATCCACAAGAAATACACCCTATAATATTTTTTATGATGTTGCTGCAATAATTCCCTTAGAGTTGGAAATTCCCTCTTTAAGAATCTCTCTCAAGGGAATTATCGATGATCACATGTATAAAGAGTGTGGCAACAAAAATAGTACCCCTTTACTTTTCCCTGCTTGTTTGGGCCCTCCTTGTTAAACTGAGCTTAATGTTGCCTTCATTTAGTGTTGTAATGTGTTTGACACATTCACATTAGGTCTTGGGCCCTTGTGAAATAAAAAAACTTATCATTCCTTATGTAAGGTGTTGTAAAGTGTTGTAACACACATTCACACTTTTCTAGGGTTTTCATAAATAATTGAGCTTCTTTATGCTTTAATTGGCCTTATTTTGCATCCAAAAACCTCATTTAATGCATCTTTTCAAGGATAATCCCAACATAAGTCAATATCCAATCATAATTCAGGTATTTTTAGGTCGTGTGACCTAGATTTAGTGATCTAGGACTCATACACCACCTTGGGCATATGAGTCCCACCTAGGGTTTTGGGTCCCAATATGGATTTTACACCTTTCTAAGCATTTTTGAAAATGGTCCCATAAATTATGCCTAATGGGACTCATATGTCACTTTTGGCATATGAGTCCCATGTGGCCCAAAATCAAAATTAATTCAAATTCTTGGCAGGATTTTATCCTTCTAGATCTGATGTCAACTTGTAGTGTTGTAATTTCAGAAAACTTGGTATAATTAAGTATAAATACAAGGTTCTTTCACTCATTTTCACTAATACTTTTGTGAGAGCATTCATAATAGCAAATTAGAGTTCAAAAGAGCATTCAAAAGTTCACAAGAGTATTCAAGGGTAGATTATCAAGCATTATGTCAAAGTCTTCATGCATCATGTTTATTTTTGAGCTAATATTTATGTAGGGTTTCATGATTTGAAAGCAAGTGTTCAACTTAGGATCTATCCCATTCAAGGAAAGAGTCAAGATCTACATCCATTGGAGCTATCTCATACATGTTTGCAGCCTCTTATTGCTAGGGTTTGGTGAGTTGCAACATCATATTTTGTTCATTCATGATTCTCCATTCCTATTTCATTTCATTACAAGGTTTGATTACCAAAATGGGGTTTGACCAAGGCAAACCCCTTTTCCAGTAACAAAACAACATTTTTCCCTCTCTTTAGTGTGTGATTTGTAGGTTTAAGTTGAAGATACATTGAAGATAAAGTTTGGAGAAAGTTGTCAAAGTGTTCAAAGTTATCACGACCTTGCATTGGAGATACTTGGAAGACTTCTAGAGGTTGAAAATTAGGGTTTTGAATCTAGAAATCAATTGGAATGGACATAGCAGAAATTGAGGAGAAGATTCAGGCTTTGCAATTTCAGAAAACCCTAATTGGACTGATATTCCAGTTCTAGCATATGAGTCCTAGTTTAGGTCATTTTTCATATTTCTACAATTTCAGAGACACATTTTCTAGATTCTAGTTTAGGGACTAAATTTACCAGTCTGGTGTATGAGTCCTATTCAACATTAAAATTAGTGTTTTCAACAGTTCATAGCTCCTTTCAACCTCCTTCAGATTTTTGGGTGCACACATTTCATCTTGCAGCTTTCTATTTTTATTTGCATGTTTTTCTAGGTCATTTAGTGAAAGATTACATTGAATTAGGTTTTAGCATTTTTATTTGCACTTCATTTGTCTTTCCAAGCCCTAGCTTGGTGGTGAACCCATCATTAGATTACAATTATACCCTAGGATAGCCCTATTGCTAGATCTCTTTCTCCTTTGCATAATTTATATTGAGATCTCTAGGGTTTCCCTTCAATGAGATAATTGGAAAGTGGGTTTTGCTCTATGTTCTAAACCATACAAAGGCAATCACCCATTTTCCGTTGTTTCAAAGAGAAATGGTTACAATAGCTTGAAATGCTTGATGAACAATGTACAAATCCTCTAAAAAATCTCCAAGATTATTCCAAAAGAATGCAACATACTTACAACGATAATTTTATTCCTCATTCATTTAACAAAGGGGATTTAGTGTCATATAAAAATCAATACAATGTTAATTCCACTCTAGAAGAAAAAGGAAAGTTTAGCCTGAATTGGTTAGGCCCTTATATCAATGAAGAAAGATATGGGTTTGGAGCATATACACTAAAAGAAATGGATGAAATGCCTCTCAAAAAACCTATTAATGTTGCACATATGTGCAAGTATTACACTTAACAATGTTTTATAATAGCATGTACATTAAAGCATGTTGTTAGATTAGGTAAATGGTTTTCTATTTTATCTCACATTTCTTCATTCTTGAAAAATATTTTTGGGGTATCTTGCATTATGTAGAATAATCCTTCATTTTCTTGAATTATTACTTTCATTTACATTCTATTCAATCATATGTGTGTTATGTTAAATTAGATCATTACATGCATTTAATTTCCAAATTAGATCATAAGGGAATCTAGTTTAAGATGTCACAATTAATAAAAATGTTGTATCTAAGTAAACATGATTAGGTCACATAAATTAGATTATGGGGACATTTATTAAATAATATTACCAAGATTGTTTAAATAGATCACATTGACATCTAGTCAAAATAAGAACTCATAAAACATGCTCATATATATATAAGATCATAAATTCTATATACATGATCACCACAGTTAGAAAATGTGGTGTGATATAACACAGTACATCTAGTGAGGCCTATGGCTACTATACTCCTTGGGGCTTGGTCCTAGTGCTCATCAAGAGACAATGGAGTGGGAGTGGCTCATAGAGCTCATCCAATCTCAAAGGCCTCATACCTTGCCTCTAGCTATCCCCTCACATACAAGTGCTACAACACACTCAGGATCTATCTAATCCCTATTTGCAGCACTCTAGTGACCTTTGCTTGCAACTAGTTGAGTTTTGACAGTATGAAATCCTATGACTCACTCTCAGAAGGAACTTAGGTGACTTAAAGCTCCTCATATGTAGTCCTAAGCCCCTATTGTGTAGCTATAGACTGCTCCTCCCTAGCTCTGACATCCTCAATCTCGGCTCTAGATAAAATAGTAGTGCTCATAGCATTGTAATAGGTTGTCTTCCACCTAGATAAGGGATCAAATAGGTCAGCATGGCTCCCTATGCTAGGTGGAAAGCTATTATTTTCTTGTGTCACCTGTTGTGGGGGCATAGGAGGTGCCATATATGTGAGGTGACTCGACTGATCAAGTCTAGCCAATATTGTGTACTGACTACAAGAGGGACAAAATAACATAAGTCAAGACAAGATATAACAAGTAACACATAATTAAAACATAAAATATTAATAACATATCATCACCTGCATCTCCAACCCACCAATCAAGATCTTGATAAGATATAATAGGTTCCCTATCAAGACTCCTCTCATGGGTAGGAAGGGTGGTAGATGCAACATTATTACACTCTCTACGCTCATGGGATGAGGTTCCTTATGTAGTCACTGTATGTTCTCAAGTGACATGAGGATGAGATGCCAGTCTCTCCTCACTTAGGGCATCTATAGCCTCTACTAGCTCATCAGGCTCCTCTCTTATTGGCTACTAATCCTCCTCCTTTGTATCCTCTACTGCAACTTCATCATCACTAGTATCTCCATCCATGTTCCATTCCTCTCCCTCATCTCCTCAATATGGTAAAGTACGATCATTTCTTGTGGGATGATCATTAGGGAAGACATGTGGAGGTCATGCTCTCGCCCACCATCACTCATAGGATATAGTGATGCCTACATCATCTAAGTTAGATGCTAGGGGTGCATATTGGTCCTCATCATCTGAATCACTATAAATAATTCCATTGATGGTAGGATGACAAATGTCTCCTAGCCTTTCACCACTATGTTTGACTCTTAAGAATGTAGGTTGTGGCCTAGGTACTATCTGAATCTTTTTAAATTGATGCATGACCTGATCATAATAGAATGACATCACAATGTAGTCATATCATCCAATAAACAATATATCAAGTGTTGCATCTTGGTCAGTTATTATGCAAGGTTTGGCCACTGCGGTAGAGTCTTGTATGCCATCCTCAAGATAATCAAACCCGACTCTCTAGGGAAATAGAACTCTGCACCATCACATTTGTCTTAAAGTATAAATGTAGGATCATGTATAGTTGAGGGCTACTATTGTGGGGAAACTAGTCAATCTAGTACATGTGATATGATCGAAGTCCCACACCTAAATAAGTGTATAATGTACTATGTTGTGAAGCTATTGATAAATGAACCAACAAAGGTCATAATAAAGGTGAGCAAGAATTATCTGTACCCATGCATAAACTGTTTGATGTCGCTCCATCTCGCATATGGTATGCACAAGGCTTTCCTCAAGGTGTGTGCCTCGTCTATCAGGTATAAGAGCTAATGCAACGATCATACAATTAATCCACTAAATCAAATGGAAATGAGCATACATAAGCCACTAGATCTTGATGTGTGATCTAGAATCTCTACAATGGTCAGTGCAGTACTGAATATTACACCTCTTCTATCAGTGTGTGAGATCCTCATCAATGTGAATGGTCTCACCCAAAATAGATATTCTAAGAATATGATGGATGTCCTCTAATTTCATTATCATCTCCCTTGTTGGGATATAAAATATGCAAGTATTTGCATCTCACCACTTAACTAGCACCATCATCATAACATAATGATACTGAATGGGTGGCATGGGTTTTATCCAAAAAATATTGGTCATACAAAGAGTATCCTCCTCCTTAGTCAGCCAGGTAACCTACTCATAGAGAAGGGTAAATAGTTATCCTCTTAAACATTGACGGGCACATGATAGATCCTAAAAGAAGCAAAGGAAATAATCAGTAACATAGCAAAATTAGTTAACCAAATAGTTAAAATCAAAGAAAAATTTCCCTTGGACATTGTGGCCAAAATGAGACAGAGTTTCCATTTTGGTACAGGGGGTCTAGGATAGGGTCACCATTCTAGGACATGGTCACAATTTTGGGATAAGGTCGCCATTTTGAGACAAGGTTGCTGTAATTTTGAAAAAAGCTCAAAAATAATGCAAAATATAAAGGAAAACCACAAGGAGAAGATACAAGGGACTCACATCTATTGTGATGGTGCCTCTTGCAATCTATACTCGCAAGACCTCTAGTCTTGGGGGTACATATGACCGTCAGCTCGTCATCTTCACTCCTTTGCAACAAGGTATCTCTCTCAATGGTAAATGTCAAAATAATGGTAAAAAACACGATTTTGCACTAACGATTTAACCTAATGACTTATTTCCTAATGTTATCATCTTAAAGCTTCGTTCTACTAGTAGCCTATAGTAAGTTATCATTGTGTTTCAGATTTATTTATTGTGTTTTGACTTATCCCTAGGTGGATCTTGTCATTGTCATATAGGAATCATACTCTAATGCACTTGAGTAGGGTTTATTTGCATATTAGCTCTTAACAACCTTACAAACACATAAGATTAGAGGTCACACACTGTATTTTATTATATCTTTGTCTTTTTTATCAAGGTTTAATTACCAAATCTAGGGTTTGACGGAGGTTAAACCCCATAAAATAAACAAACAATTTATTTTCGTATATTTATTCTAGGTTTAGATTTGAAGATGACTATTTGTAGGTACAGGAATAAAGAGAAAATAAAGGGGTATAACATCATATTTTGAAGTTTTGGAAAGGATCACAAAGACTCATTCACCTAGGGGAAAACTATTCCCTTTACACATGCCATAATCAACTTTTGGTGATAGATACATACCCTCTAATATCTCCCAGATCTTTCTACAAATTGTTGTTACAGTTTGTTGATCTTTAGGAATCTGCATTTTACATATATTAGGTTATATAGTTCAATTAGTTTTATCATTTCAAATCATTTCTAGATCATTCTTAATCATCCTAAGGCCCTAAAGAATCCACCAACCTAGGTTTAATTGAATCACCATTGAGGTTGAAATTAAATCTCTTGGCTTTGTGGTTAGTATTCTAATTAAATCTTGGAAAAGGCCTCTTAAATCCTAGGTTCTTTCCATTTAGGACCTACGACCCCCTTTTCCTACATTTCAGATATATTGTTCTTTTATCAAATGCAAGGTTAACTTGGATAAAGGAAAATATAGAAAATTAGAGGCCTTGTGGTTAGACCCTTATGTGATTGAAAATTAGTGTGGATAAGGCACATTTTACTTGAAGAAAATTGGTGGAGACCTCTTAAAATAACACATTCATAGACATTACTTAAACCATTATTTGACTTAGTAAAAAATAAGCTCCAATTCTCTACATAAATTTCTCTTACCTTTTGTATTTTTCTTCAACATCTAAGAATATTGCATGCTCAAGGTACATAGTGATCTTTGATTCTATTTTATGATGTTTCCTTCCTTTTTATCTTGTGCATGTTATGATTGGAAATTTTTGTGTTCCATGGTCTATTCCCTTGGATTTGGTTGTGCCTACCAAACCCATCTAAGCAATAATTCCCTTGTTATTTGGTTGTAAGAAAATCAAGTTAGAACCTACAACTAACTAAGAGGTAAGATTTAATCCCATTTTATTTGTGGTTGAGAGATTGCTAGTGCAACATGATGTATTATTCATTTTGACATAAAAAATGAGCTTTTCCTAAGCCTCGATGTTCTTTGTAGTTGTGCAATTTTCCATGTTGTGTTCCAAGCCCATTTGATTTTTATGGTAGATATAATTGATATTAAGCTAATTACTATAATTTTATATGCCAAATAGCCTAGTCAACATTTTGTATCCAAATTCTTAATCAATATCATGTTTAATCTCTATCTTGTAAATTCACGCTAGATGAAACATTTGAAATCTACTATCCATCTTAAAATCGGAATGATGCTTGTGCCTACCAAACCCATCCATGTGTCGATTTGTGTGTTACCTATCTCCATAATAATAATTTCTTTTTTCCCCTTATATATCAAATGCCTAGTGAACTATGTTTTACAAGGTCCCTCATGTCCGGGGAATAGTATGAGTTGAACTTTCAAAAGTGGGTGTATTTATTGAAACTACTCAAGCGAAAAGCTCGCTGCTACTATTTCAAATCTGTTGCTTACATCCTTCCACATGTTCATGGTAAAGAGTCATGTTTCAGACCTTACCAACTTCAAAGTCCAAATAAACTAAATTTCTACGAGAGGCTTGCATGTGAGGTATTGATGTTTCAATTCCCGTGTAAATGCAGTGTCACCTTATCTATTCATATTGATAGGTTGCTTTAAATTTGAAAAGTCAAAGCTACAAGGTTTTGGTAGGTAGACTTGAGAGCTTTCATATTTGCAGTCTTACATTTGATTTTTTCATATTTCTAAGTCTAGAGGAATTGGTGGACCTAGTCTCCCTTCTATTTTCTAGTTCAGTGGTGATTTTGAAATCCACATGATGTAACCATTAGTAGACCGAGGAGTTTCATCCATTTCAGCTTGGAGAGGTTTTCAAATCCGAAAAACATGTTTAAGTGACATCATTATGGATAGGACCGTAGGACTTTTGAACAATATTCAAAGTTTCACTTGGTGTCTCAGTTTTGTTATGTTAGTATCCCTGTGTTGGCAAACTTGGCTGTCTCTGTAAAATTGAATTGAGTAATTAGCACAAGTCTAAAAATCCTTGTATTACATGGTCTTTTAGACCTTACTATGAATATCAAGTGTTGTTCACATATACTTCAGGGATGATATATATGTTCCAACCAACAACAACTACTATAATCCCAATGGTTTCAATAGATTTTAACAAGTAAATGGTGCCAAGAATACATTTGAACATAATAAAGAGGTATGGACATGTAGACTAGTTGAAAGGGATGTGGTTTCTCCTTGTTAATCCATATATACAATTGTCACCTTATTCTTAACCCTATTGACATATCTACCTTGTGTGTTGTGCAAGTGCATCCAAATAGGTTCAATTTACCCAAATTCAACAATGCATTTTTCAAATTATTGTGTATTTTCATATAAAGATATAATGTATTTACTATTCAAGGCAATAATTCCCTTGTTATTTGGTTGTAAGAAAATCATGTTAGAACCTAAAACTAATTAATAGGTAAGATTAAATCCCACTTTCTTTGCGGTTGAGAGATTGCTAGTGCAACTTGATGTATTATTCTATTTTGACACAAAATATGAGCTTTTCCTAAGCCTTGATGTTCTTTGTAGTTGTGTAATTTTCCATGTTGTGTTCCAAGCCCATTTGTATTCAAGATTTATGGTAGATATAATTGATATTAAGCTAATTACTAGGTTTGATGTTCTTTGTAGTTGTGTAATTTTCCATGTTGTGTTCCAATCCCATTTGTATTCAAGATTTATGGTAGATATAATTGATATTAAGCTAATTACTAGGTTTTCTCTCAATAGTAGAGGATTCAAATATATTGATGGCATAAGGGCCTCATGATCAATATGTGTGCACCAAAATTCATTTAACTAAAATAATTGTGTATAAAAATATTCTTTTAGAGAAGTCATTCCAAGAGTAAATTGTTTTTTAGTAATACGATGAAAATATAATAGGATTTCTAGATGTCTAAGTGTCAGTGATCTTAGGGAAACTCTATGGCTTATATATACAACGTTGATAGAGAAAAGGTTATTATTCCTAAATTTTTTTGCCTACTAGAGAACTCTTTGGTTGTTCTTAATTTAATTAGAGTTTTAATGTGTCAAACATTATTTCAAATTATATTTTTTTATTATTTTTCATGTATTTCAAATCTTTGAGATACCAAACTAAATAAAGTCTTCTTGTAATTTAGGTTTCTCCGTGAGTATTATGCTTGTTTTAGGAAGCTCTTGTTGTTTCTAATATTACATTTGCTAGTATGAGATTGTAGTTAGGTAGTTAACTAAATGATAGAAGTTATAATTTCCTCTAAGATTTCTTAAGGCATCTTCTTGTTGCAATACATGGAGCATTTGTGTTGATTCATGGATTTTTAAAACATCCCTCATTTTTAAGAGTTTATAATATATCTTTGCATTGCACAAGTTTATAGGCATACAATAGAGCTTATGTGATTCATGTTCGTTCTTAGTTTCTATCTCTATCATTGAATTAGATTTATCTTTTAGGAATAAAGATACATGCTTGTATGTTATGGGATTGAGAACTTGAATTTGATACTTAATATGGATTAAGACACCAATATTCTTGCAACCTTACTTTCCACCATACCCCTTCAAAATTCAAATAATAAATCTTCTTTACATTCATTTGCTTGTTACCTATTTATCAATTTACATAACCTTGCATACTTGAATTTTATAATATCAAGGTTATGCCATGTTGTTTGTTTGGTTTTCCATGTATGTTGTATACTGCCACACTACATAAATATTTAAGCATCTTAATTAGTTTCATTGCTTGTTGTGTATATGACATATGATATATGTTGAAAGAGGTTCTTAAGTCCTTGATCAACAAGTTTGAAAAATGAAGTTTAGTGAAACATTTATAAGAATTTCATGGATTGAGGTTGGGTTTGCTTTTAATCACACTTGTTATCATTTTATTTATGTTTTTTTTAGAAACCTTAGGGGTTGTCCTCTTGGGCCTAGAATAACATAAACTAAAGAAGGAGTACTTTCTCTTAAGAATAGGCTCTCAACTATTCTTTGCCCAATCATGAGTTTCAAATTATTATTCTTAATTTGAAATTTCTTTCCCTTAACATTTAAGTCTACACATCATAATTATTGGAAAATAGCTTAGATGTATGAGCAACGTGTACATAAAAAAGTCTCTAAACATTGAAGTAAGTTGGGATTACTAGAGTATGACATGTTGATTGAGTTTGATATACAGTGTGTTTTTGAAATTTATGAATATTATTATTCTAATAAAACTTAAATTATATGCAAGTTTAGCTCATCAATTCCTTCTTTGTTCGAATTCCAACCAACATAAAAATTACTCATAGATTTTCTATAATTTTTTTTTCTAACTATTCACGTTTTGTTTTTTTTTAATACCTAATGATTTATATTACATAATAATTATTAAACTAATTATATTAGAAACTTTATTTTCCAAATATTATATATCCTATTTATTTAAAAAAATATATTTAAAATTTAAAAATTACATATTAATAAAAAATGTTTACCTAACGTAGTTTTGAGAATAAATATTAGACTCGTTGCTCTGTGTTCTTCCACCCCCTCTGATCGATGCCATTCTGTGTCTACTGCTACAATCTCTCCCAAGTCTCCTGTCGAAATCCCACCAAAATAATGGCTAGGGCATCACGGTTTTCATAGGGTTCTGCGTGGGCGTGGGGAGGTTGGCTCTCAACACAAATAGTCTTTCAAATCGGTTGTGGGTTTTGTCTTGAATGTGGAAAATAAGAAAATTGGTTTATTGAAAGCCCCATTTTTCTGTAGTTCGGATGTGGCCCCAATCATATGCTTGGACAACATCGTATATGACAAAGAGGAATATTTGAAAAGCCATGCTCTGATATGCAGATTCATGAGGGTTTGGCCGAAGTCATGTGACCTTCACACCTAGATAAGCGAAAACTGGAAAGAGTATATGGAGGATGAAATCAACATTTATCCTTGCACAAAAGGATTTTTTATTTTGGAATTCAAATCACTAGAAGATAGAGAACTGATTCTCAACATAGGTCCTTGGTTTTATGAGGGTGAATTTTTATGCATGAAGCCTTGGTTCCCATCTTTTGATTCTTGAACTGAGATTTTCTCCTCCTCATTCCTCTGGCTAAGATTTCCCTACCTTCCTCTGCAACTTTGGGAAATTGAATGTTTAATTACAATTTCCAATGGACTAGGTAAATACCATAGCATTTCAACATAAACTATCAATTATGAAAATCCCACATGTGCCCCATTATGTGTTGAATTTGATCTATCCAAAGGCCTACCAACCGAAATCTCATTACGGGTTGGAAATAGATGTTGGCATCAACTAATAGATTATGAAAAGATTTCTTTTAGGTGTATAAAATGTTTCTCAATAGCCCATAGTACCCCTCATTGTAATAAGGTGCAAAGTGATGTTTCTAATCAACGTTCATGTTGAGACGGGGTTGAATCCAGCCATTATGTAATTTCTCCCATGGTAAAGCATACTTTTTATTCTCCAAACTTTTCACAAGAATTATCTCCTCTAAACTTTTCATAGGAATCATCCCTACATCAAACAAACAATGATCTAAGAATACCAACTGCTCCAAGTAATCCTATTGTGCAAACTCCTGAGTCTGAGGTGATAATATCTGAGGAAGTGTTTGTGCAGGAAAAATGCTTTGAACATAATATCTCCTTCAAATACAAGGTTAGAGGATAAAAGAAAATATATTGTTCTTTTGTCATATACAAGGTTAGAGGATAAAGGAAAATATATAAAAGTAGAGGGCTTGTGGTTAGACCTCTTAAAATAACCATTCATGGACATCACTTAAAGCATTATTTGACTTAGTAAAAAGTAAGATCAAATTCTTTACATAAATTTCTTGTTTCTTTTGTATTTTTCTTCTTCATCTAGGAATATTGCATGCTCAAGTTACATAGTGATCTTTGTTTCTATTATGTCATGTTTGCTTCTTTTTTATCTTGTGTATGTTATGACTTGGAAAATTTTGTGTTCCCTGGTCTATAGCTTAAAAATATTGTTTTAATCTTTATTGTACTTGTAAGAGGCACACATCTCTAATCAAAACTAATGTTGGTTGTATCCTGAATTACAAAATTCTTGCCTTCTTTGTTGCCCTTGAAAGTTGTTTAATCCTACACATAATCAATCTTAGACTAATTACATCTAGGTTCCAATACATGGTTGTGATTTTATATTTCATGTGTATCAAGTTCAAGTTTTGAATTTAATTTTGTATGCATCATGGTTTGCAAACTTGAGTGACTGTCATGGTTGCCTATATTGTTTTCTTTGCCAATTCAATAGATTTTGTTGTGATTGTCTATTCATGCTCTTTCCTCCAAATTATCTATATTTTCCTTGACCTTAAATTTTTACCATGATAACATAATATCCCATTAAATATCTTTGAGCTTGCTTGTTATTCCCATGCCTTGTTTCCTAGGCTTGATCCTCACTATTATAAATTTTACTCTAGACTTGAACATTTAATATGCCAAATGGCCCTTTTGCATCCAAATTCTTAATCAATATAATGCTTAAACTCTAATAGACTCAATGTATCTTGTAAATTCACGCTAGATGAAACATTTGAAATCTACTATCCATCTTAAAAGTTAAGTGATGCTTGTGCCTACCAAACCCATCCATTTGTCACCTTTTAGATTATGTTTGTGTGTTACCTAACTCCATAATATTTTCCCCTTATATATCAAATGCCTAGTGAACTATGTTTTACAAGGTCCCTCATGTCCGGGGAACTATATGAGTTGAACTTTCAAAAGTGGGTGTATTTATTAAATCTACTCAAGCGAAAAGCTCGCTGTTGCTATTTTAAATTTGTTGCTTGCATCCTTCGACATGTTCATGGTAAAGAGTCACGTTTCAAACCTTTCCAACTTCAAAGTCTAAATAAACTAAATTTCTACAAGAGGTTTGCATCTAAGGTATTGATGTTTCAATTCCTATGTAAACACAGATATGTGTCCCCTTATCTATTCATATTGATAGGTTGCTTCAAATTTGAAAAGTCAAAGTTAGAATGTTTTGGTTGGTAGACTAGAGAACTTTATATAATGAATTGCATTTGCAATCTTACATCTAATGTTTTCATATTTAAAGTCTAAAGGAATTGGAGGACCCAGTCTCCCCTCTGTTTTCTAGTTCAGTGGTGATTTGACATCCACATGATGTAACCATTATATGTAGACTGAGGAGTTTTATCCATTTCAGCTTGGAGAGGTTTTCAAATCCGAAAGATGCTAGAAAATACAGAGTCAAATATAATGCACAATTTCTACAGAACAGAGAAGAACGGAACACAATATACAACATACAACCACTAATATAAATATAGAACAATGTTTTGTATTGAACATAGTTTTTAATAATGCCAGAGCTGCTAGTGATCTTTTACATTCATGCCATCATTCATATAAAAAATAGAGTAACTTTCCCTTTATTCACATTCCAAAAAAAGAGTATCATATTTTCATTCTTTTACAAAATAGAGCTCTACACGAGAAGCTTCCAGGATATGCCAAAAAGAAGAGTCTAGAAACATAAGAGAAGAATGTAGGAGGGAAGAGGAAATTAATGCGATGGTTGGATCAGATAGATGCAAGAGACATGGGAGATTAAAAAAGTTGAGTTGGATTCCCACGTACGCCAACACTCCCCCTTAATCTTCACTGCCATGTATGTCTACTATTTCAATTCCTTTACTCTTCATTTTCCATTGACTGTTGTCTTCTTTTGTCTCTTGATGATGTCCATAACCAAGTCTGCTGACTTTGCAAATATTTTTCCTTGTTTGATATTTTCAAACCATCTTCAAATCCAATGATGCCTCTCTCTCATGTCTTCATCTAGCTACGACAATTTCTTGAATCTTTGGCTTTCAACTCTTCAAAATAGAAAACTCGAATTTCTTGCAAACTCACTTTCTATAGATGTCTTGCTAGACAAAGATTTTGTTTTACTCAAACCATTTGTTATCCTTCTTGAACATTCAAACCTTGCTAGCTTACTATCATTCTTCACATATGAATATTTATACTTGAACAAATTCTTGATCATACCTATAAGTTTTTGCCAACTTAATCCACAGCTTCATCCACAATCCATTTTGATACCACCTGTCATAAAATCTTTCTTTGATGCATTATTCTGGACAGCATTTCTTTTCACAATGATTTTTCAAATCACACACACTGCAAGGGTGTAAGTCCCAACATTTATCTTTTGTATGCCCTTTCCTACTACAATAAGAACATTGAATACATTGTGTTTCTCGAACAAATTTACTTGAGCCTGTATTATTTCCTTTGGCTATTACATACCCAATTCCATCATGTTTTGGCCTCATAACTAGTTCTATTGGCTCTTTCATTCCTTGCCTAATATTTGCTAATCCTTTACCTTCATAACCCATTCTTTTCATTATATTTAATCCAACATTATTTTCATTAAAACTTTTCTCATTAGATCATTAGATTTAACGAGATTTGTAGATTCACCCATATTATCTTCATGCTTATATTCTTTTTCATAAATCACTTCAACAAAGTTACACAATCCATTTGATAAATATTCTATTGCACATGATACATCATACACTAATGGTTTTGATTTCAAACATTTATTTTCTTCTTTCAGTTTTGATATTTCTTCCTTTTGAAAACTATTTTCTTCTTCTAATCTCTTTAATTCTCCATCCAAGTCTTAATTCTTTTTCTTAAATTCATCAAACAACTTTAGCTTTACTTCTAATTCTTCACATTTCTTCTTGAATTCATCATACATCTTCACTTTTTCTTCTAACTCTTCATTCTTTGCTTTAAGTTTATTCAATTCAATTTCAAAATCATAAATTTTTATCACTTGTCTAGTTTTTTCAATTGAAACATTTTTTAAATCTTTTAACACTTTAGAATTTTGTTTCTTAACTTCTAACAATTTCTCCTCCAAAACATCTCTCTTTCTTTACTCTTTTCCCAACTTTTCCCATTAATTCAAATAATTTAAACTCACCAACTTACCTATGTTTTCCTTCACTCTTCTTCAACTTCTTCTTCAAGGTTAAGAACACCTTAACAGCTACAACTTTAGCATAGAAAACAACAATCTAATTTACCTTTGATAGCTAAAAACACCTTTGCAACATTATCTTTTCTGAGACTTATTTTATTAAAAATAGATTATTAACACACTTTGTCTTCCTTTTGATATGATTTTCTCTTTATTTGTAACATCTTTCAAACTGCAAACTAAATCTTCAAAAAATACTTACCCGTCCTTGAGATTTTCCAAATTACAACTTTTCTTTTACATATATCACTTATGATCTTCAAACATAATCAAGCCCTTTAAAAAAATAAAAATCAATCACCTTTTCTTTAGAGTGGCTGATGAAAACAATGCTGCCTCCTTTCTTAAACAACATCATCTCCTTTGAGGGTCGACAGAGGCCTCGAACATATGGTGGAAAACTTGTCATAGGCACCTGAATGATGTCCTCAACAAACAAGGATCTCTTGCAGACTATGAAATCCTCCTCCTGGGATGGCATGACTTACCCTTATGTTCTCTGTCTGTTCTTGCAGGCTGGTATGAATGGCAAAACCAATATTTCCAAATTTCCCTCTTTATTGAAAAATTTCAAACTTCTAAGATCTTCTATCCCTGATAACCTGGCCCTGATACCACATAGCACTGGAAAATATAGAGTCAAACAAAATGCACAATTTCTACAGAAAAGAGAGGAACGAAACACAATATACAACATATAGCTAAGAATATAAAAACAAAACAATGTTTTGTATTGAACAAAGTTTTTAATAATGTCAAAGCTTCCAGTGCTCTTTTACAGTCATGCCATCATTCATATCAAAAACATAGTAACTTGCCCTTTTTTCACATTCCAAAAATAGAGTATCATATTTTCATTCTCTTACAAAACAAAGCTCTACATGAGAAGCTTCCAGAATACGCCAAAAAGAAGAGTCTAGAAACATAAGAATAGAATGTAGGAGGGAAGAGGGAATTAATGTAGTGGTTGGAGCAGTTAGACGCAAGAGGTAGGGGAGATTAAACAAGCTGAGTTGGATGCCCACGTACGCCAACAAAAGACATGTTTAAGTTTAAGTGACATCATTATGGATAGGACTGTAGGACTTTTCAACAATATTCAAAGTTTCACTTGGTATCTTAGTTTTGTAATCTTAGTATCCTTGTGTTGGAAAACTTGGTTGTCTCTGTAAAATTGAATTGAGTAATTAGCATGAGTCCAAAAATCCTTTTATTACATGGTCTTTTAGACCTTACTATGAATATCAAGTGTTGTTCACATATACTTCAGGGATGATATATATGTGCAAGTCAACAACTACTACTATAATCCCAATGGTTCCAATAGATTTTAACAAGTAAATGGTAACATGAATACATATTTGAACATAATAAAGATATATGGACATGTAGACTAGTTGCAAGTGATGTGGATTCTCCTTGTTAATCAATATATACAATTGTCACCTTATTCTCAACCCTATTGACTTATCTAGCTTGTGTGTATTGTGCAAGTGCATCCACATGGGTTCAATTTACATAAATTCATCAATGCATTTTTCAAATTAGTATGCTTTTTCATATAAAGATATAATGTATTTATTATTCAAGGCAATAATTCCCTTGTTATTTGTTTGTAAGAAAATCATTTTAGAGCCTAAAACTAATTAAGAGGTAAGATTTGATCCCATTTTCTTTGTGGTTGAGAGATTGCTAGTGAAAAATGATGTGTGATTCCATTTTGACATAAAATATGAGCTTTTCCTAAGCCTTGATGTTCTTTGTAGTTGTGCAATTTTCCAAGTTGTGCTCCAAGCCCATTTGAATTCTGTAATGACCTTGCTCAAATCTGACCTAAAAATGCTGATTGAAGGCTTAAGGAATTTTGTCAAACAATTCACATACAAACTTCTAGCTTGTTGGTTTATGTGATCAAACTGATATGTGCTTTGAAAATTGATTATTGAATGCTTCCAATGCTTGGAATTCAACACTACTATGCATAAATTAACATCTAAAGGCATGCATGGATTCTCTAAATCATCTACCATGCATATTCATGAGTTCTAAGTGGAGAAACAAGCATCCACAACCAACTGGTATTTTTTCAAACAGTTGGTATGCAAGTTCTATCATACTAATAATAACATCTACAATCTATTGTCATTTTTCCAAACACTTGGAAAACATTCTATTAGATGATGCAAATGCATAATACAACCATGCATGACACCCCAAGCTAATATTTTTATTGAAAATGCAACCTCCCTTACAATGGTAACAATCGAAATGCCAAGACTCTTGGCTTATACACATAATACCATTCATATATGAGATGAGGTTATTACAATCAGACTACAACTTATATCATTGAAATACTATAACAATGTAATTTATTCTATCCACAATGAAGTACTTATGATAACAAAGAATGCAACATTTCTTTTACGACAATATAAATGGAGAACTTGATTTTCCTGAAACATCAGCTATGAGTAATTCGATTCTTCTTGTTGAAACATTTATCAATCTCCCAAAAGCAACGCCACGACTTCTTGTTGACCCAAGGACACTCCTAAATATTTTTAGAATTTTCTAATCGCTTCTTTCTAGAAATCATACCTTTCCATGGACGCCTTGGTTGAGTACAAACACATCCTTTCTGGTTATGCCCATTCAACTTCAAATCTCTTAGTGTAACTTCAAAAATTCTAAATGCAGTATCAAACCAACCTGATGGAATATTCGTCCTTGTCAATAAGCAACAATTTTTCCCTTTTATGCTTAGTTATATCTCCCTAACACGAAGCGCTGAAGATACTAACCAAATCAATGCCAAAGATGAGTCATTTAAGCAAATTTGTGGCTCTATAATTAGCTAACTGTTGAAAAAAAGAATCTTTTGAGAGCAAATCGATCTTTTCAATAGCTAGAGATGACTCTTCTATCACCAAAAATCACTTCCAACAATGTCTCAATCATACTTCAAGCCAAATACGACAAATCTGGAAATGAATGACAATAAAATTTTGAAGATACAATGCTCCAATGGTGTCTCTAGTATCTCCAATCGTACTTTACCAAAATTGGCCCTAGGCAATTAATTTTGCTCAATAAAACAATCAACCCAGCAATACCTCAGCTACTATGATGACTCTAAACCCTTATTTTAAAGTACAATAATACATCAGCTATTGTACTCAAATATATCTCACAATGAAGCACAAACAAAAAGTCTATAGTAACTTTCTCCCAGGTACAATAATTCAAGTGATATTTCACACCCTCAAAATTGCTATCAATAAGAAGTTTTCATTTCTCATGATAAAGAATAATCTGCATAAACCATAAGATCCACAAGAAGAAATTCCAAAAACAACAACAACATCAAATCTAGATGATGAGAATGAGGCCCATGATGTTTATTTATACTTTTTCCTCAAGAGGTCGGCCTCCTTCTAGAACTTTCCCAAGTCACCTTCTAGAAGGAATATTATAATATTGTTTTATTATTTTAATATTGAACTTGATAATAATAAAAATATTAACCAACTCCAAAATTGCAATATAATATTATAATATAAAATAAAGGTTTCCATAAATAGAAATATGCATGATGATACTAGGAAAACCTTCATGAAGACACGAAATGAGCCAACCAATCAACTGGGTATCTGCCAAATAACCCTCTTATCAAGCTCCCTTAGCCTACGAGGATCAGGAATAGGCTAATTCCTCTAAACTCCACTGCTCATGAAAAAGGGGACATTACAGTCCGCCCTCCTTGAAATTGCTTGTCCCTAAGCAATCTCAACAAGTACAACTCTTCTCCACCTGGATCCCAAGTGAAGATCTGTGTAATGTCCCAAACATCACCAAGCAGCTTTTGTAGCACTAGTACAATCTATTGAATCCACTCAATAGTTGAAGTAATCCATGCCAAATATGGATGTGCAATGGAACCCAAAATAGGACAGTCATCAATCAATGAAGACCCTAAGAAGATCAAGTCACCAACCAACAAATAGATAGCTTCCCTATCATATGACATAGGTAAAAAATCCAAAGATGAGTTGTACATGCCCCCATTACCTTCCAAGGATAACTCGTGAGTGGCTGATCCAGTAAGAGTGTTAGTACTAACAATATCCTCCTCCTCAAAAGAATGATCAACCTCCACACAACATGAAGAAGCCACGTCCTCATCACCATTTTCAGATTCATCCTTCATTTGAATGAGGAGTCCTCTAATGTGATCTATCCTTTTTTGCCTTGCCACGTTAATGAGATTGACTTTGTCTTTCACATCTTGAAGGTGTTGTCTCACATTTGTAGCCACCAACCTAGCCTCCTTGGCTTTCCTCAACCACTCTTCATTCATCATTTCAAACCTTTTAATCTCTTCAATGCCAAATTACACAAAATCCGCCTTCTTGGACTTGATATCTTCATGTCCACTAATGGGTGTAGGGCTACCATCAAGAGATGATATCATATGATTTGCTTGATTATGATCACAAGCTTCCTTTTCATGAGAATGATAAGGCACCATGTTGTTGTCCTCAAACCAATCCGTGATGACATAATGCCATTGTAGAATGCCTCCATCATCATGTGAAGACAAAACACTAGTGGCTGTTCCACTAAGTAGAGGATCAAATTCCACATCCTCCTTAATATCTTGGGCCTCCAAATCACAATCTGTTTCTTCATCATGATAATATGAAGCAATACTAGATTCACCTAATGCATTACAAGAACCCATATCCTCATGTGGTTTCTCCAAAGCAACTAGTCTGTCTTCAAACACCACTTGCTCTTCTTCAACCTTGAAATCCTCTTGAAGTGTCTTGTGCCCAATGTCTTCCTCTACGGTGGTTTGATTTTTATTCTCCATAAGATCAGCTGTGCGTTGGTCATCAACTACTGCAAACTCATCGTAGAGGTTTCTAGATACCTCACTTGTAGAGACCTCTTGTTCCTCCTTCCTTTCATTTTGTGACGTAAACTTCTTTGAATTGGAAGTCATATATCGTGCAATTTTGTTTATGGTTGCAGGGTGTGAAATCCATTCAACCTTCTTTTCCTGACATTGTACAAGCTTCTCCAATTCTCCCATCAATGCATTTAACTGCTTCCAAGGAATAGCCATGTTGTTCAACTATGACTTCTGATCTGTAGCTGAAAACTACCCAATAGGATGGTAGGACAATGGCTTTGATACCACTATAATGACCTTGCTCAAATTTGACCTCAAAATGCTGATTGAAGGCTCAAGGAATTTTGTCAAACAATTCACATACAAACTTCCAACTTGCTGGTTTATGTGATTAGATTGATATGCGCTTTGAAAATTGATTATTGAATGCTTCCAATGCTTGGAATTCAACACTACTATACATAAATTAACATCTAAAGGCATGTATGGCTTCTCTAAATCATCTACCATGCATATTCATGACTTCTAAGTGGAGAAACAAGCACCTACAACCAACTAGTATTTTGTCAAACAATTGGTATGAAACTATCATATTAATAATAACATCTACAATCTATTGGAATTTTTCCAAACACTTGGCAAACATTCTATTAGATGATGCAAATGCATAAGACAACCATGTATGACTCCCCAAGCTAATATATTTATTGAAAATGCAACCTCCCTTACAATGGTAACAATCGAAATGCCAAGACTCTTGGTGTATACACATAATACCATTCAGATATGAGATGAGGTTATTACAATTAGATTACAAATTATATCAGAATACTATAACAATGTAATTTATTCTCTCCACAATGAAGTACTTATGATAAAAAAGAATGCAACATTTCTTTTAAGAAAATATAAATGGAGAACTTGATTTTCCTGAAATAGTAGCTCTGAGTAATTCAATTCTTCTTCTTGAAACATTTGTTGATCTCCAAAAAGCAACACCACGACTTCTTGTTGACCCAAGGACACTCCTAAATATTTCCAAAATTTTATAATGACTCCTTTCTAGAAATCGTATATTTCCATGTGTGAGCACCCCTAAATCTGCAAATGATCAATCTCCAACACTCATTCCTGGGGTTAGTTCATGCACATGCAAATCCATGAATACTCCTATAAAATAACATATCATGCTCCAAAATGCAACAAATAAAAAAGATGATCCAAAGACATATAAAAGCATAACATGTACCTATTCCATAGTGGATTAGTGTCACTTGGGAAAAGTGACCCTTTCCTAGTCCTTGACAAGCTCAATGATAAAATGCCTTGAAGATGGAGTGAAGTGGGAAAAATTAGTTCTCAATTGAAGAGAGTAACTTTGCATAAGATTGTGGATGGATTGTTGAAGAATAAGCCTTCTATTTATGGAATCTCAAGTTGAAAGAGTGCCCAAAAGAGAGCAAAGTGGGACAAAGATTTAGCCAATGAGCAGGAGCCACTTATCACCTTGTGAGTGGATGGAGGATGTGCAAGTTTTGGTCAATGTGCCAATAAATGAGATTGGTTGGCCTTTTCAAATTTCAAATTTGGTTTGTTGGAGGGAGAAAAGGAGACTTAAATGCCAAGTGGGGGACATGTAAGAGGGGAGTTATTGCCATGTTGGAAGGGACAAGTCAACTTGTTTTCAAATACAAATTTGACGAATATTCTCCAAAGATGCCTTGTTGAGGGAAAATGAGGAATTTAATAAACCAATAAATTGATTTATTTGTGCAAGTGGGAAAATCTAGAGGATGTGATGGGTGATTAGATTAGATTAATCAAGATTAGATTAATTAAGATAATGATTAAGTGTTTTGACCCATTTGACTTAAATATTTGGATTTATTTAAATAAAAAAGGAAGAATATGAATTTGAGATTTAATTAAAAGGATGATGTGAGATAAAGGTTAAGTAATTTGAAGGAGATGAACTTAGGAGATGATTTATAAAAGATGGAATGTTCGGATGTGATTAAAATTGATTTATTTAATCAATTGAGGTAATGATAGGCTTAAATTAAATAAAGATAATTTATTCAATTTAAATGAATGACCTTAGGAGATTATTCAATTAAACTTGGTTTATTTAATTGATCAAGTGAATATGATGCATGATGTTAATTTCAGATGTCTACATTTTGCCCCTCTTTGAAACAATGTACTTGCTGCATTGGTTCAAAGAATAATCTTACCGTGATGAAATTTCAAAAAATTTCTAATTTTTCAGATGCCCCAGTGGAAAGAAGTACACTAGTACATTTCCCTCTTGAGAGATCGAGCGAAAATATTCGATTTGAGGGTTGATCTCGTGATAAAGAGGCTCAAAATGGATGGTTATGATGATGATGCAGATGAGATGGTTTTAAGATGCTTAGAATAACCAATCTATATTGTCATAAATAACTTAAATGATAATGCAATGCATGTGAGATGGATGATGCGATAATGCCTATATATGATTATGCAATGGATGTTTTATGCAAATGCTTAGACTAACATATCTATATTATGATGATGATGCAAATGCAATGCATGTGAAATGATCGGTGTTTCCTATTATGTATGATATGAATGATATGTGGTATGTTGACAGTTTATGGATGCAAGATGGATGCACTGGCGATGATGATTAACTACTCATGAGGTGATGTTAGTGCGGAAAAGAAGAAATAAAAAATGAGATGATGACAAGAGGATCCAACAAGTCCATGATCTGAAAAGAATTTATTAGAGATGATGATGATGAGAAATGGATGATGATGATTATCAAGGATTGGGATTTTAAAAGGGCTACTTACCTTATGCTTGATAACACACATAAGCACGATGCATCAAGGTATAAAGAACCAGGATGGTGTTGCACCTAGTGCGATGGACTTTGAATCGACAAACAGATAGGAGTATTCTTGTTCACACTTGACATATGGAAACCTTTCTAGGACATACCTAACAAAGCAAGTATTCGCCAAGTTATATTACAAGAATGTTCAACAAGCACAACAGACAAAAGATAATGATCGTTGCCCCTTTCCTTTCTCTCTAAATCATTTTGAGTAGACATCATCAAGAGGTCATTCGAATGAGCGCAATAAGATAAATAAAAAGAAAAGATCAAGTATACAAACAAGTTAATGTTCATCATATATCTCTAGCCAAAGGGATTTGTTTTGATAGGATAAGAATCCAAAGTGATTCCCATTATTAGAACGATATATCCTAGGACATGCATTGTATAGGATGATGATGGGTTGATAAGTTGTTTTATAAGATGTTGATATAAGGTGTACTGACATGTTTGAAAATGATCAGGATTTTGATTTTGCATTTAAAAGTTTGAAGTTTTCTTTTGATTTTATGTTTGATGCTTGCTTTTGCTAATTGTTGTACTTGTTTCTATTTGTTTTTCCAAAGGGTGAGTGTGATGATCAGTTTATTATGGATGATTGTTTATTGTGGGTGAAGGGGAGATGGGGATTGATGGATTTTTTCAAATATTTGGATCTTTTTGGAGTTTTTTGAACTATTTTGAGGCTTTTTTTTCATATTTTTGAGAATTTTCAAATGTTTTGATTTTTGATTTTTTTTAATGTTTTGGGGTTTTTTGAGATTTTATGATTTTTTTTGGATTTTGTGTTTTTTGAATGTTTTTGGATTTTGATGTTTTTTTGATGTTTTTGTGTTTTTTTGTCTCAATGGCTGATCAAAGATCAACCTTGCCTATGTTCAAGGCTCAGAGACGACGTAGTTCAAATACCATGTTTTTGTTGTTTTTCTATTTTTTGAATGTTTTTGGATTTTTGATATGATTTTGGATGTTTTTGGATTTTTCGCATGATTTTGACGATTTGGATATAGGTGTGTATGACGATGTTAGTGATCTATTTTGGGATTTTGTTGAAAACCAAGCTAAGGTTGATTGATAAGATCGATGGATTGATGATGATAACATTGTTGAGGATGCACAACAATGTAAGGATAGTGTTAAGCAACACAAGGATTAGGATGGATATCCCAAGATGATAAGGTATTGATTGGATTTTTATTGATTTAGATTGATAAAGCTTGGCTTGGAACAAAAGTTGTTTGAATGATTTGATGTGATGTTGAAGTGAAAATTAGATGTGACCGATATTGATTGTTTGGATTGATGTTCGATGAAAGATAAAGCTTGATAAGGAATGTCTTTTTATCAAACTATGCCATGGGGTAGTGATTTGGATTTTGGATTACAAATGCTTTAACCAATTTGGTTTCACGTTTGCCAATGTTTGGATTGCCACATAAGCAGGAGGATATAGATTAAGATTTATTCCTGAAGCGAGATCTAAATATCTGCCCCCAGTGTCTAGCAATGTAAGGACTGCAATGGGTGATGCTTGGATAGGTGTATGGATGGATGGAAATGGTAAGTACGCAAAGGATTCCAAGGATTATCTTGCGATAAGATAAGGTGTTCAGATAAAGAATGCTCATTGGATAATGCTTCATGGCTCAGATAACATTGGGTAGGAAAGGATCAATGAAAACAACCCATGTCAAGATGTTTACCATAAGCATGTGTAAAGTGTGCACCAAAATTTGTCAAGATCAAGATAACTTGGACTATGTATGCAGATGGATGGAAATGGATTGGATAAATGGTTCATGGATGAATGGATTTATTATGGATAGGATGAGATGCTTCCATTTGAATTGGCGCATGTAGATGCTTGATTCTACACATGACACTTGTTTTCCATGTTTTCATCATGGTACCTGTCCAAAGCGCCACCGTAGTGGTTTTCACTAGAGGACGATTTTTATCTTTACTGTTTTCATGATTTTTTATTTTTTATTTGGATTTTCACATTTTTTTAATTTTTTTTGTATTTTTCTGAAAGATTTTAAGCTCGTGCTAAACCACCTGGTGGTGTTGATGAAGATGCTTTTCTCATGATGTGCCATTGATATACTTCTTGAAGAATTTGTTTTTCCAAGATACGTGAACTTGAACGCAACTTTTGAGATTTTTGATCTACTTTATTAATACCGAAGTTAACTTTGTCTTTGTGCCAACATCGCAATAGAGTACCTTCTGAATCCTTATGATGAAGGGTTGTTTCCAATACATGGTCAATGTAAGAATTGGATATCATGCATGGAGGAATGCATGGAGTGTGTTTAGGTATAAAAGATGGATTGGTTAATAGCTTGGAACCCTTGACTCTCCAAACTTGGGAAGATGAGCAATGATGGGTGGATATAGAATTGTGCATGGAGTTAGGACCAATCACTTGATATACTTTGTGCGTTGCTTGAGAAGCCTACTTTTTCTTTTGTGGACATCTTTGATGGATAATTTTCCCTTTTTTATTTTTCCCCATAGTTTCTTTGACTAATGGAGTTTGATAGGGATAATCTTTCTTTGTATTCTTTGGTATCCATGTGTATTTGATTTTTCCATTATGCTTCCTTGTTTCTTCTACTTTTATAATGTTCCTTATGCTTTGATTCAATTCTTTCTTTTGACATTGGTCCCAATTCATCGATGGGGTGATGGGTGGATGAAGATTCATGATGTGGCTGGTTGTAGTATTGGCATCAATTTCATCATAAGGATTTTTCGTGCTCCCTATGTTGACATTTGCTTGAGACAGTTTCCCCCAGTATTGTGGAATTATTATGTTCATGCTTTGATTCTTCCTATTCTAAGATGTATTGTTCAGTAAGCACTCTCTGATAAATGACCACTACAGATGATGTCTCAATTCGCTACTCTGCTAACCTTGGAATGTCTTGTTCTGTTTGACCTATTTCTTTGAGGAGATAATGCTAGATATCTTCATACATGATGTCCTTAGTTTGAATTTTGGATATATCTAATCTAGATGTTGACATCTCATTTTGACTGTAGGAATCAATAACCTGCTCTTTTTGTGTAATAATGTTAGGAGTAACGCAATCCTATTTTGAATGAAGATCATCTATGTGTCTATCCACATAAGGCATCTCATGGGTGGATGGAGGAGTATGTGCTATATGGATATGATCATTATCTGTGACATCTTGTATAGATAGCAGAGTGTCCATTAAATCATTAGAGTATCTTGGAGATACAAATTCTTGATCCTGAATAATTTTGGAAATCACCTTTGACATACTTTGGATCAGTTTCTTTACATGGGTCAATTTCAAAGGATGGATGGCTTACCAAGGGTTCCTGGATGTCTTCATTAGGAATGGGAAGTGCTTCAATATCCTCTTGATCTTTGAATGGACTTGGATCAAGTGTCGAGTTGAGGATTCCTTCAGTATCTATAATCATGAGGTCAAAGGGGGTCAACATGTCTTGGAAAGTACCATCACTAGATCTTGGTGAAAGATTTTGATCATGCTTTGAAATGAATTCTTGAGGTATGTCCTCTAACTCATAACGAAATGTAGAAAATTTTTCAATGTGATCATTGGTTGATGGGTCATGGATTATGTCAATGGGATCAAATAATTCCAACACTTCTTGCAATAGATCACTAAAAAGTGGCTCTTGATGTATGGTGAGTTGATTATCAGATGGGGTAGTCACATCTTCAATGTGCTTATTAATGGAGAGATCTTGAACATTGTTTTCAACCATTGTGGCAGAAAGATTATCAATGTCTTCAACCATAGGGTCAAGTGATGTTGAAATTTCTTGAATTAGATCATTGTTGGGTATTGTTGGTGTATTTTGATCATGATTGAAAAGTGACTCTTGATCTATGTTAATTTGATCGTTGGATGAGGTGGAAAAATCTTCAAGGTGCTCGTTGATGGATAAATCTTGATCATTTTTCTCAACAATGATTATCTTTTGATCAATAAGGCCTTAGATGATATTTTTGAGTCGAATACAATCTAATGTTGTGTGTCCCTTTGTTTTGTGGAAGCCAAAAAAGTACTTCTCGTTATACCTTGGTGGTTTAACTAAGGGCGCTTGATAATCCTCATAAACAGGGAGTTTAATGAGATTTTCTTGCGCCAGCTGTAGCATGATCAATTCGATGGGTCCCCCAAGTGGTGTGTATTTCTATTTGTTCCCTTGTTAAATTTGCACTTTGAATTGACCTTGTAGTGATTAATCTTTGAGATGTGGTGATTGGGTTTGTTGGTGATGTTGTTGATCTTGATATCCAACCTCTTGACTTTGGAGATATTGTTCTTGTTGCGGATATGGACACAACTCAATGCTTTGATGACATGTTTTAACCAATGAAAGAGTGTATTGATTTCAGAGTGAAGATATCTCTTGGCTTAATAATTCAATTAGTTTGTCCTATGAAGCAAGTTTCTCTAGCGAAATTTGATCATGATTTTGATATTGACACCCTTGATATAGTTGATTTGGCTTTTGTTTGAGTATATTTGGAGCAAATACTTGTGGTGTTTGAATGAGATCATGGAAAATTTGATTTTGGGTACTGTTATGATTTGGGATGATGTTTGGATTTGGAATGATAGGTTGAAATTGAACATTGTTGATGTTGGGAATCACATTTCCTTGATTTAGGTAACTTTGATTTTGCTTGGTGTTACCTTGACTTGGATTAATACACGGAGTCATTAACATATTCTTTGGACTTTGAGCAATATTGATATGATTTGCAAACATATCTATCCCAAAGTTTACCAAGTTTGGATTAAAAATATTCATGTTTTGTAAAGTTGTACTTGGTACATTCACATTTGACATTTTAGGATTTGATGGGATGATGTTGTTCATTTGAAGACTTGTGCCTTGATTGTTCGGTTGATAGATCTGTAGGTTTAGACTTGGATTTAAATCTACCATTGGGAAGAGTGTTCCAAACTTTTGACTAGGCATACTCACATTTGTTGTACTATTGAGGTTTGTAGGAGATAATGATCCCATGTATGGATTGTATAGATGTGAGTGTTGATAATCAATCAACATTGTGAGGTTTTGAAAGTTTAGTTGATTTGGATTACTCATGATGTATGGAGCAAGTTTATATTCCATGTTCCTCTTGTGTTGAGGTCTTGTTACGAAAGTGACCTCTAAGGTGTTTAGGACCAATGATGAGATGAAGGATGAAATGGGTGTTGAATGTTTAGGGATTTTGGATCAATGCTAGACTTAGGGTTTGATTTTGATTGGTTTGATTTGGATAATGAACTTGTAAACCCTAAGATGTTAGATGTGATCTTTAGGATAAACTTGTTCAAAGAGGTGATAATTTTACTAGAGGTATGATAAAGGATGCATTCCCATACTCCTAACTAAACAAGGTGATTTTGATTTTGATGATTTACCCAAGTATAGAATGATGTTTCTAAAGTTGTTTATGAGATGGAGATGATAAATGTTTGGAATGGATGAAGTGTTTGATTTGATCCTAAGTGAACTTGAGAAGGACCTTGTTTACTAGACCAAGATAGTGAAGAACATGCCTTTATCTAAGAGTAATTCAAAATCAAAAGACCAATGTTTGCATGAAAACCATATAACCCAAAGATGCCAAGTACATGTGTGGGTTCCAATTGATTCAATATTTTCTTAATGGATTCATTTTATCACAAACACTCTTGTGATTAAATTTTGAATCTAGATGTCTAATGTCTCAACTTTCCCTTTATCCTGCAAAGTGTATTATGCAAAAATCAAGGAAATTCGAGGAAAGAGTTACCTATTGTTGACCTTAGTAGGAGAAAATTTGAGATGAAATCCAAATGCTTAGAAGTCTCTAAGAATAGGAATCCCAAGGGAAAGTAATAGCATGTGAATTTGTTTAAGGATATTTACTTCTCCTAAAAGTTTTGAGATTTGATGATAATGTTGAATGTTTGTTTCCAAATGTTTTCAAACAAGAAAAGTGTTTTGTAACCAAGAACAAGCACAACCTTATAGATATGAAAGACTGTATTTGTTAAGTCCCCACTTGGACAAGTCCAGCTACGCTTATCTTTAGCAAATGGTTAGATGCTTGACCCCACTAGCTCCCCTCCACGACACTCACTTATATGGGGCAGCCAAGCATCAACACCCATGAAACTCCCATGGCATGCTTTCCATTTCTACTAAAGACTATAAAAGTGTGGGGTGGCTTCAAAACGACCAGTCTTGCACCAACAAATAGATAGGGATTTTGACCTTTCTACAACAAGGGTTTTAGTTCAGACTTTCCGTTCGTAGGAGTTGACCCAATGTGGGGAGAGACCATTGTTTCCCTTCTCATCAGAGTCAACTGTGTGATATTGGAATTTATTCCAATACCCACATTTATATCTCATCTGGAAATACTTTCAGATTCAAAGTGTTATTGGTTGAGTCATTCCCTTGGGTGAGTACTTTTTCCCCAAGGTAGGCCCTCTAAGATAAACAAAATCAAGTAAACATATTCATAGTTTGATCAACCTTCGTTTAGAAACAAATGGGGAACACATGCAAGAGGTTTACTCACACTCGCAAAGTGTTTTGTTCAATTTTAAACCCAAAAAATGAAGTGTGGAGGTGATTACTTTATCTCAACCTAAGATCGCTATGATGTGTGAGAGAAGCCCATATGTCCTTTTCGATGATGTTAGTTTAAGTAAGCAATCACAAAAACAAAGTAGCACATGTTCATTTTAACCTTTCAAAGCAATTGTGAGTTCTTTTTAAAGCACCAAAGGACAAATGAGAGTTATTTTGTTTAGTTGTTAACGTCAAATGAAATCTATTCAATTTTCCTAAAGTTCATTTTAACCCTTTGCAATGAAAATTGAAAGCCTTTGTAATGTTCGTTTTAAAGCCCAAAAATAAGTGATTTAGTCTAAAATAGAAAATTAAAGCATACAATAGAATCTCCAAGCATTAAAAAACACTTTATCAATTCTAATTTTAATGCTTAAATTCCCTCCAAGATTCTTCGAAGATCTCTTGCATGCTACTTTTGCAACGAAATCCCTCCTCGCTTTTCCTTCACACCTTCCTTCGTTTTCCTTAATTTTCCTAGAAGGCAGTGCTAGAAAAATGAAGAGATGAACACTTCCTCATTAAATTGTAGTGTAACTAATGGCATGATATAGCTCACAGGCTTCTATGTCATGTGGCTCTTGCAGTGGTACTTGTATTGGCAGCCATTGATGAAGATATCGTGGGTGAGTGCAACCACAATACGTGAAGGCATTATGTTAGTTTCTGACATGAGGCATCAAATAAGCTACTAAACTATTTATTGAAAACACGTCCCATTAACTCCAACAGTCAGTCACTACGTATGACAAGGAGTTAACATGATGATATCATAGCTAGTTGTATGATGCTATCAAAGTCAAAGAAACAATTAAACGTAGAGTTTTTCAAGAAAAACATAAAGCCATTAAATGCAAACATAAAGCCATTGTATGAATCCCTCCTTCTAGTGCCATATGTGAGCACCCCTGAATCTGCAAATGATCAATCTCCAACACTCATTAGTGGGGTTAGTTCATACACATGCAAATCCATGAATACTCCTATGAAATAACATATCATGCTCCAAAATGCAACAAATAACAAAGATGATCCAAAGACATATAAAAGCATAACATGTACCTATTCCATAGTGGATTGGTATCACTTGTGCAAAGTGACCCTTTCCCAATCCTTGATAAGCTCAATGATAAAATTCCTTGAAGATAGAGTGAAGTGGGAAAAATTAGTTCTCAATTGAAGAGAGTAACTTTGCATAAGATTGTGGATGGATTGTTGAAGAATAAGCCTTCTATTTATAGAATCTCAAGTTGAAATAGTTCCCAAAAGAGAGCAATGTGGGACAAAGATTTAGCCAATGAGCAAGAGCCACTTGTCACCTTATGAGTGGATGGAGTATGTGCAAGTTTTGGTCAATGCGCCAATAAATGAGATTGGTTGGCCTTTTCGAATTTCAAATTTGGCTTGTTGGAGGGAGAAAAATAGACTTAAATGCCAAGTGGGGGACATGTAAGAGGGGAGTTATTGCCATGTTGGAAGGGACAAGTCAACTTGTTTCCAAATTCAAACTTGAGGAATATTCTCCGAAGATGCCTTGTTGAGGGAAAATGAGGAATTTAATAAATCAATAAATTGATTTATTTGTGCAAGTGGGAAAAGCTAGAGGATGTGATGGGTGATTAGATTAGATTATTCAGGATTAGATTAATTAAGATGATGATTAAGTGTTTTGACCCATTTGACTTAAATATTTGGATTTATTTAAATAAAAAAGGAGGAATATGAATTTGAGATTTAATTAAATAAAGTTTGGTTTATTTAATTAAAAGGATGATGTGAGATTATAAAGGTTAATTAATTTGAAGGAGATGAACTTAGGAGATGATTTATAAAAGATGGAATGTTAGGATGTGATTAAAATTGATTTATTTAATCAAATGAGGTAATGATAGGCTTAAATTAAATAAAGATAATTTATTCAATTTAAATGAATGACCTTAGAAGATTAATCAATTAAACTTGATTTATTTAATTGATTTGGTGAATATGATGCATGATGTTAATGTCACATGTCTACACCATGGATGCCTTGGCTAAGTACAAACACATCCTTTTTGGTTATGTCCATTCAACTTCAAATCTCTTAGGGAAACTTCAAAAATTCTAAATGTAGCCTCGAACCAGCCTGATGGAATATTCGTCCTTGTCAATAAGTAACAATTCATCCGTTTTATGCTCAGGTCTATCTCCCTAACACGAAGTGCTGAAGATACCTAAGAAAATCGATGCCAAAGAGGAGTGAGTTAAGCAAATTTGTGGCTCTATTAGCTGATTGTTTAAAACCAGAATCTTCTGAGAGGAAATCAATCTTTTCAATAGCTAGAGATGAGTCTTCTATCACCAAAAATCACTTCGACCAATGTCTCAATCGTACTTCAAGCCAAATACCACAAATATGGAAATTAATGACAATAAAAATTTGAAGATATAATGCTTCAATGGTGTCTCCAATATCTCCAATCGTACTTTAGCAAAATTGGCCCTAGGGCATTAATTTTGCTCAATAAAGCAATCAACCCAACAATACCTTAGCTGATGTGATGACTCCAAACCCTTATTTTAAAGTACAATAATACATAAGCTATTGTACTCAAATATATCTCATAATGAAGCACAAACAAAAATTCTTAAGTAACTTTCTCATAGCTGCAATAATTCAAATGATATTTCACACCCTCAAAATTGCTATCAATAGGAAGTTTTTGTTTCCAATGATAAAGAATAATCTGTAGAAACCCTAGGCCCCACAATATGATTTGTCAACAACAACACCATCAAATCTAGATGATGAGATTGAGGCCCATGATGTTTATTTATACTTTTTCCTCAAGAGGTCGGCCTCCTTCTAGAACTTTCCCAAGTCACCTTCTAGAAGGAATATTATAATATTATTTTATTATTTTAATATTGCACTTTATAATAATATAAAATATTAACCAACCCCAAAAGTGTAATATAACATTATAATATAAAAAAAGGTTTTCATAAATAGAAATATCCATGATCATACTAGGAAACCCTTCATAATGACATGAAATGAGCCAACCAATCAACTAGGTATCTGCCAAATGACCCTCTTATTTAACTCCATGAGCCTACGAGGATCAGGAATAGGCTAATTCCTCTAAACTCCATTTCTCATGAAAAAGGGGAAATTACAAATTCAATGGTAGATATAATTGATATGAAGCTAATTACTAGATTTTCTCCCAATAATAGAGGGTTTATTATGTATTCAAAATATATTGGTGGTATAGGGGCGTCATGATCAATATGTGTACACCAAAATTAATTGTGTATAAAAATCTTCTCTTAAGAAGTCATTCTAAGAGTAAATTGATTTTTAGTAATAAGATGAAAATCTAATAGGATTTCCACATGTCTAAGTTTCAGTGATCTTAGGGCAACTCTATGGCTTATATATGCAGTTTTGATAGAGAAAAGGTTATTATTACTAGTAGTTTTTGCCTACGAGAAAACTCTTTGGTTGTTGTTAATTTAATTAGAGTTATAAGGTGTCAAAAATTATTTCAAACTATATTTTTTAATTATTTTTCCATGTATTTCAAAATTTTAAGGAGATACCTAACTAAATAAAGTCTTCTTGTAATTTGGGTTTCTCCTTGAGTATTATGCTTATTTTAGGAAACTCTTGTTGTTTTTAATATTATATTTGTTGGTATGACATTGTAGTCAACTAGTTAAATTTGATAGAAGTTATTATTTCCTCTAGGATTTCTTAAGGCATTTTCTTGTTGCAATACATGGAGCATTTGTGTTGATTCATGGATTTTTAAAACATCCCTCATTTTTAAGATTTTATAATATATCTTTGCACTAGACAAGTTTATAAGAATACAATAGAGGTTATGTCATTCATGTTCGTTCTTAGTTTCTATATCTATCATTGAATTAGATTTATCTTTTAGGAATAAAGATGCATGCTTGTACATGTTATGGGATTGAGAACTTAAATTTTACACTTAATATGGATTAAGACACTGATATTCTTGCAACCTAACTTTCCACCATACCACTTCAAAAAATTTAAATAATAAATCTTCTTAACATTCATTTGCTTGTTACTTATTTATCAATTTGCATAATCTAACATACTTGAATTTTACAATATCAAGGTTATGCCATGTTTGTTTGGTTTGTCATGTATGAAGTATATTGCCACACTACATAAATATTTGAGCATCTTAATTAGTTTCTTTTCTTGTGTATATGACACATGATATATGTTGAAAGAAGTTCTTAAGTCCTTGATCAACAAGTTTGCAAAATGAAGTTTAGTGAAACATTTATAAGAATTTCATGGATATAGGTTGGGTGTGCTTTCAATCACACTTGTTATCATTTTATTTATGTTTTTTTTAGAAACCTTAGGGGTTTCCCTCTTGGGCCTAGAATAACCTAAACAAAAGAAGGGTTACTTTGTCTTAAAAATAGACTCTCAACTATGCTTTGCCTAATCATGAGTTTCAACTTATTATTCTTAATTTGACATTTCTTGCCCTAAACATTTAACTCTACACATCATAATTTTTGGAAAATAGCTTAGATGTACATGCAATGTGTACGTAAAAAAATCTCAAAACATTGAAGAAAGTTGGGGGATACATGTCATGTTGATTGAGTTTGATATACAACTTGTTCTTGAAATTTATGAATATTAGTATTCTAATAAAACTTATTATATGTAGGTTTAGCTCATCAATGCCTTCTTTGTTTGAATGCCAACCAACATAAAAAGTACTCATAGATTTCTTATAAATATCTTGTCTAACTATTCACGTTTTAATTTTTTTTAATACAATGATTTATATTACATAATATTTATTAAACTAATTATATTAGAAACTTGTATTTTCCAAATATTATATATACTATTTATTTAAACTATAATATATTAAAAATTTATAAATTACAAATTAATAAAAAATATTTATCTAAAATATTATACCAATTAATAATTTTTACTATTATAGTTTTTGACTTTTATAATCTGCCCTTGTGATAAAGCTACAAACTTCTTTTATATTTGCTGAAACTAGAAATAATTGTTAACACTATATAATAAACACAGTTTTTTTTTTGTATTAAACAAAGCAAGATTACAGAGAATTACAGCTACCGACTAGTAGTTGAAGAATACTACAATACAATGAGCCAACATAAAACCATGATCCTACATAACAAGAGGCCAAAACATGAGCTGAGACACTCTACATAAGTTCAAATTACAACAGTTATGCAGAAAATTACAAAAGGCCAACATATGGCCATGACCGGATGAAACAAGAGACTAATACTTAAGCTGAAACACTCTACATAAGTTCATTTGCAACTGTTCTAAAGTTGATTAGCCTGATCCTAAATTTGCTGAAATTGAACCATTACCATTATGAACCATATCCATTACATTTTTCTTTGACAATTCTTGAAGTTGTGAATACATAATAAACATAGTTGTGGTATTTAAATTGAAACATTGAATAAATATGCTTCGACCTTGATCGGCCATAACAGAATACGATAATTTAAAGTCCCATGCTAAAAAAAACCTGTAGATCATCATAATAGAAACTTATGCTCTTAAGATCACATGAAGGGAAGTAATACCACCTCAAAACAAACAGAAATGTAGATTTCATTGTTCCTTGTAATATGTACCATCTATTCGATGCGATGGAAGATCAAACTGCACCACAGAACGCAACCATTACCATTATATACTGTCTAGATAAATAGATCTTCTTATAACTTGTGGCGTATAAAGTGAATCCAATGCTATGCAACATAATTTAATACACAATCTCTCTCAATTAAACATGATGGATCCCTCTATAATCATTTCAGCTTTACTTTATCTTTTATTAGCATGGCTTTATTTTCTATAGCATGGAAGGAAACATACCATGGAACAATAGTTTGCTTAAGATAATACAAATAGGACATCCTCTAATGGAGCTGAAGAATATTAGCGGACAACTACGTCTTCCATAACCAATCTGTAGAGTGGAGGATAACTGCTTCTGACATAGGCATTGATGGACTCTATGAACCGACGGACACAACTTATTAGTGTTACAATTATAAGATTTCAGTGAACCTGATTTGAGCTTTTCCATGTAAAAAACAAATATGAATAGTTTAATGGCCTCCTCACTACTACGCTCAACATCAACAGATGTTGTATAGAAACCATCGGCTATTAACGACCTATAATACTCCTCCTTTCCACAGGAAGAAACAAATCCAAAGGGCTTTATATCATTCTCCTGCCTACAATCGTCATCATCAGGTACAATATAAATATCATGGGATTTTAACGATTCCTGTGATGCAACACGACCGGCTTTTAACGAACATATTTGAGTACTGTTGTTGAAGATCCACTCTATATAAACTGAGAACCGTTTTGAGTTAAATTTTAAGTCACATTTCGAGTCACATTTGAACAAAAAGGGGCCAACTTTAGGTCAAATATCATGCACCGATTCTACCGGAGGGTTAGCCAAGGGTTCAAAGTCAACATAGGGTTGAGGCTGAGCTTTTGTACCTCCGCTAAGAAGAGTCCGCATATTGCCCCGGTCAGCCATGATTACAAGGTCAGCCAAGGACTCATAATCACTCAAGGTTTCAAAGTGGGCTTTTGCACCTTCACCTACAAGCACACGTATATGGTCCCTACCAGCCAAGGGTTCACAATAAGCTAAGGATTCAGAGTGAATTTTTGCACCTACAGCAACAAGCGCGAATATACTGCTGCTCACAATCTTAGATTTCAAGTCGTTACTAGGCTTCAAATTCTCCACCCAGTTCCCCCAAGAATACGCCCACCTCCTTGTTGCCAAAGGCAGTAGGTCAAACATCAACTTTACTGATTTGAACAAGATTGTATCAATAAAACCATCTATACACAGCCTCACTTTTGTGCTGAACCCCATGATTGCTGATATAAAAGTTAGCAATGCAGGAATGAGCCAATAAATCTGGTTTTGAGTTTTTAGGAACAGATCCACAAAGTTTAAAGTCTTCATCAACTTATCCTCCGACAACAATAAGTTGACAGGCAGAAAGTAATCATGGTCCAGATGAATAACCGTGTGGTTATCCAATATCACCAAATCCAACACTTCTTCAAACTTCATGATATCACTCGTGACCACTTCTTCCCATATTTCCTTATGGTCTTTCACTAACACTGTCTTTGAAGCCACTTTTTGAATGTACTTCACAGTTTTCCACATTTTATCTGTGATGTAATATGCAGGTCCATCCTTCATTAGGATTATGTTTCCATCCTTTTGCTCTAGTTCTAACTTCTTGCCCAGGTAGTCCACCAAGACTGGTCCATCATTGTCAGATTTACCTTCTTTCTTAGACCTTTTAGGATTATTCTGCTTTTTCACTTTCGACCCTACTGTGGTGGCATGAGAGATCACTTTTTTGAAGACTCAACCTTGGAATCCCTGGAGCTGTTTGTAATCTGTGTAAGGGAAATAAAAGCAGTGGAGGAAGTAGGCAAGACTGCAATGTATGACCGCTGAAAGAGGCGTCATCTTCATGATCTTAAAAAGTCCAAGGCTAAGTTGCAATGGCAACAACACCCTCTCAACAGCTTCCTTCAAGTCTGCCATAGTTTGTACAACAATGAGCCACAAAGACAAGACTCTCCTCTTCTGGAAAAGTATTTTCTTCGATCTTTTTTCCTTTCCTCTTATCCCATAAAACCTTGCCACATGACACGAGCAGACTGGCTAAGTTCTTTCTTTCTTCCCACTAAAAATATAGAGCCACTTGATTGATCTTTATTATTCTTTCCTTTTCTTCCTTTTGTTACATTTTTTATCAAGATTTCCCAGATTACCTATATTGTCAAGTCAGGATAGCAAATGTTTATGTACATTTGATTTCTCCAAAGAATAATATTTAAAAAAAAAATCTCATTAAATTAGTGATCTTAGTGTTGATAAATCGTTTTATTCTTTTACTTTTCTTAAAATCTGATACAAAATGTTATTGTACACACCTATTTTAATCTTCTGAAAACATAGTATAGATAATAAGCCTTAGCTTCCTCTAACCCAAACTTTTCTTTTATGATATCTTTCCTTTCCTTTTTTTCACCATCTCTCCCCCTTATATATATATGAGTTATTTTTAATTTTTCTTTATTTTTCTCATCTTTTTCTTTTTCTCTTTTTTAAAATATTATTGTGTTGAAATTGTATATATATATATTTTTATTAAAATAATAATATTATTAAAAAATACAAGTATTTTATTTAATATTTTTAAATTTTTTTATCATATATATATATAATGTATTTTGAAATACAATTATTAATTAAATTTTAATAATATATTATTAAAATCTAATTGATAATTATTTTTATAAAAATATGTGAATAATTTGACATGATTATTATGAAATAAATGATTTAATTTTACATATAAAAATCAACGTCTTTATATTAGAAAATTATTTAATTAAAAATTTTAAAAGGTTAGAAAAGATGTAACTTAAAAGAAGAAAAGTTAGAAAAAAAAAACAAAAACCAAAATAAAATACAAATACATCTCTTTCTAATAATAACATAGAAATTGAAACAATAATATAGTATGTACATATGAAATTAATTAAACTAAAAAGATACTCTTTCCACTAAATTTAGTTGTGTGCGCAAGTAACTCAAAGTTCACCATTCAAATTCTCACAAAGATCTCAATATCATAAATGTAAGAATGATTGATGCATAAATAATTTACAAGAAAAATAATAATCTAGTATTTGTATGCTCAATGATCTCCAAGTCAAAGCTGATGTGTGACAAAGATTTGGGAACAGGGACCACAAGGATCATAGATGTATGATGATAACTGGAACCATATCAATCTGATACTGTCACTATAGAAGTTGATGTAGGCAAGGCATGAGCAAGAATATTTGAAGAAGACAAGGCTAGTGCAACTTCATTGAAGATGTCATAAAAAAGAATACTGATGTCCTCAATGTGTGCTTCCATGTCAGCAATGTGGAACTCTACAAAAAGACATGGAATGTCAGGTAGATATGCATCCCAATCAGAAATGTTAGGAAGACTAATATCCTATTGTAAATAAATGTTGGAAGCTCTTAAAGAAGCGACCTTGAAATCCGATGAAGCAATAGGAGGAGGTGGAGGATTGATGATTTCCTCTATGTCAACTGGATGCTTTGTATTTGAATCATGGTGCAGGATGTGAGTTGTGATCATAGTAGGATCATGCAAGAATGGAGAAACATTGGAGTCTCCATTTATTTTCCAAATTTTGATCCATAATGCATGTGGACTTTCAATATCAATGATGTCATACAAAGAGGCATCTGGAATATGTAAACCGATTAATCCCCAAATATGATCACGATTATTAAACCATTTATCCTTTTGAGATTGTTTACCTAGTTTAGGGATAAGTCCATACAGATATGGCATGAGATTATGGAACTTGAGATGTTTTGAGATGCCTTCATACCAAGACTTATAGTTTCCATTTCTAGGTTGATTATAGAAGAGTGGGTTTCATATCCCATGATTACAAATATGTTAATTCCTTTAGAAAATAGAAAATCAACACATTAAGAATTCCTCCAGATTAGATGACCCCTAGTTTTGACACTTTATAATTTAGTGCATTTTACAATGAGAAGATATAAGGGTTTATAAAAAACTAGTATTTCTTCAATGTAATTTCCCCCGAATTGTAAAGGCCCCCTTAACATTTTCCTCTTTTTGAAAATGATTGGGAAAAAAAATTGGCTTCCTTTTTTGCAAATTTTTAATTTTAGCAAAGCAAAAAAAAATTACTCCCTTCCAAATTAGTAGTAATGGTTAACCATATGGTCAACTAACTGCTAATAATTATCATTTTGCAAACTTTAACTAATTCTGTTAGCAATTACAAATGATAATGACCACAATAATTTTCCTAACTGTTAGTTATTATGCTGCACAAACAATACACCATATGAAGAAGGGTAAAGTCAAATAGGAGTCATCAAATATAGGAGGCGATTGGCGATAATTTGGTTGTATGAGGACCTTTTAGATGACTCTTCACCATGGATTATGCTCTACCAATCAAAAAATTAGCGGATCCGTTGAAGAGAAATATTGGAAGTTTGTTGATCTACAACTAACAAGGCCGAGTGAGACTCTGAGAAGGTGAGCCATGTAGGTCTACAAGCAAAGATTAGAGTGGCGTGACTGAATGGGCGTAGATTTGTGAATAGATCGTGGCTTTTGAAGCTTGCAACACACGCCTCTTTCTAGCAAAAATTCAATCGACTTCTAAAAAATGCCTCCTACGCAGAGATGATCAACAGGGGTGTAAATTTGATGGATTTTGAAGCAAACCGTAGCCTCTACCTCTAAACACTTAATTGCTAGAGTTAAATCATGGGTCAAACAGTGTCTGTAAAAACACGATGCAAGATCAAGGGTGCGCTATCCTGGAGTGGACTTTTGAATGTTGTCTCTCTTCCACACAACTCGAATCGTCTATGGGTTGTGTCGAGGATGCACCTCCATGTGAATGCAGGGTGCCTATGCATGAAAGGAGTGGCTTTAATATTCACTCCCTAGCCTGATATTCACGCCGTGGGCTGTGTGAAGTGCTCCAGATGTGGGGTGCGATTTGTGTCATTCAACTACACCCTCCATATGCCACTGCAACCTACAAATAGTGCAAATGCCGCTTTCAAATCACTGCCCACCAATACCTCACCAAAATCAAATGGTGAGTGGGAATATGCCAAATGGATGATATGGTGACCTCATGACCTTTGAATGAAAGGTCAAAACTTCCAATGAATAGTAGGGGCCGTAGTACTGATGTGTTGTAGAGATATCACGATTCTTTGAACACAGAGAGATTCAAACCGCTAGCAACAAAATATTTCTACTCGGGTTGAAAATGGGGATGGTGTGAGGGGATTTCCTCAGTTCTGTATTGCAGATATGAGAGGTGCCCTCCAAATTCAAAAACCACCTAATGGCTTGCAAACATCTCCAACTAAAGCTCTGATACCATATAAGAAACTAGGAGGATCAAGGAGATGAGAAACAAGCACAAGTGAACAAAGCATATAATTGTATTAGCTGACCCATCAAATAGTGAGCTCAAACCCTCAATATATAGCATGATGATGAGCAACCATAAGCCACAAGAATAGGCACACATTCCTTAAGAATAGGAACACATGCCATGGATGAGGAGAGGACTCATCATCTTGCAGTGGTGGCGAGTTGCTCTCCTCTATGCAAGGGAGAGGTGTCAAGAGGGATTGGACACCTCTCAAGACACCTCAACAACCTTGACACCTCATGGAGAATGAGCCAATGATAAAATCCAACACCTAACTAGGCTTAAGTTAGCATAACTAGGGTAGAATACACTAACAATTTTAAATATATAGGCTCCTACTATTGCTTTGATGGTGGTTTCCATGGCCAATATGATAGTTTTGAAATTCTTTATCGATCTAGGTCAAGGCATCTTCATATAAAAATTCACATTTCCACCAAGTGATGGTGAGATTTGAAGCCATGGTATTTGAGGTTTTCTTTAGTTTTGGATTCTTAATGGGATCACCTGTATATTTGATGATCTAAATAGATGTCTCTTCTTGTAAAAAAAATATGCTAAGAATCCCATTCAAGTATCCTATCAATATTTTCCCACTCTCCATGTCGATTTTATTTTTTTATTTCTTCTTCCCACTCTATAGTGTAGTTTTCTAATAAGTCTACCAACATATTGGCTCCTCAATAGACATGCTTGATCTCGTAATCATCAATCTTATCAAAAAGTGGATAAATCAAATATAGTATCTTTCCCATCTTCTAATTGGAAAATTTTCTTATTTTGGTTACATTGATGCATATATAAGAGTCTCCCTTGATGTTTATTATTGATATATTATTTAATTCATAAATTTTTAGGCCTTCATATATTACACTTAGCTCTACTTCTATATTCAATCCTATCACGAGTTTCCTTGAAACTTCCCAAATGAGGATTTCTCACCTCATCTCAAATGATGTCTCTAACACTTGAGGATCAAATATTTCTACTTGAGGTCCCATCATAGTTCAATTTTAATCTTCCTCTTGAAGGGGTTGTCTATTTTTCTTTGTAGGCACCTAAAATTTGACCTTACCCAAACACACCTAATTTTAGCATATCTTAATTCTTTAATTAAATAAATATTTATTATTTATTTAATTATTCCCATCCTTTTCCCATCTTTATCCTAATCCTTTAATTACATAAATATTTATAATTTATTTTATTATTTTCCCTTTACATGATCCCATTAATTAATTAAATATTTTATTTACTTAGTTAATTCCCCTTTATCCTCTATCCATATCCATCTAATCCTAGCCCTTTATCTTGTTCACAGGGATGTTAATCTAAAATTTTCCATCATGTGACAAGTGTCCCCTACACGTCTAACTAATTCCTTTTCTAGATTCAATGAACCTAGACATCTTCCCAAAAGTCAAAATATATTTTTTATCTTATCCATTCATCTCATATAAACCTCTTAATCATTGACATTACCATTAGGATTTTTGTCCTTATCCCAATCCTAAACCTAAATCCTATCCCTCATGTGCCACTTGTCACACGACTACAACTTTGATCCAAAACCATAATCCTCCTTTAATCTTAACCATCTATCATCAACCATTTCTAGCCATTGATTTTTCCTCTTCAAGACTCTATATCTAGAGGCTCTCATCCTTCATCAAATCTCCTGTAATCAATTATCAAGCTATCACACCTACATGCTATCATATTGATCTATCATTATCAAATCATATCAAGGTTATGCTAGACCATTGAGCAATCCACATACTATCATATTAAATAGAAAATAAAATGGAATAGGGGTCCACTCCATTTTCCATCATCAAGGAGTGAAGAAAATATTCTAGGTGAAGATGTTGTGTTTGTATTGTATTATCTTCCATTTTTTTACTTTCAATATTTTCCTCATCTTTATTTTGGCATGCACGATGGGATCCATGTCCCTTCTTACTTTCTTTGGGTCAAATTTTCATGAGTTTTTATGATGTAGAAAGCATTTTCAGGTCCTAGACTATGAAGTGGTGCTTCTATTTCATAAAAATGTGCTTTTGTAGCATAGAGCTACACCTTTGTTTCACAAAAAGGTACCTCTATTATGTGAAGCTACACTTTTGTCACTCATAATCATGCTTCTATTTTGTGCATTGAATTTGATCATTTTGAGCTATAACTAGGGTTTTAATGACCTTTTATACCTTGTTTTCTAGGATTTCCCCACTATAAAACTCTATTTTGGTAGGTTGTTTCACTCGTTTCTTGCAAAATAAGGGCTTCTAGGGCTTTGTCAAATTATGGTTTCTTGCTAGTTTTCTAGTAAATCTAGGATTTGCATCATTTTGAGATATTTTGAGCTTGTAATATAAAATATTTTTGTAATATATCTATCTTTTCTAGTGTTACCTAATCTTATCTTGCAATTTTCTCAACTATGTTGGTGAAAAACCTAATTTTTTGAAGCTCGAGGCATATTTTGAGGCCCTATCTATGAAATTGCACCTCTGTATCACCAAGGTGCACATCTAATTCATAAAGTTGCAACTCTATCTAGTAGAGCTATGCTTTTGTTTTAGTTTACTTTTTCTAGAGTTTTTGAGCTCTTTTGGCATCTAACCTTCATTTTTTATCAACTAACATGTGGTGTAGATGTATAATGCATGTCAAAGATCATTATCATCAATATTAATAATAGTTTCATGTAGGTTGTGTTGTTCTAAGGTTTTATTTCTCACTAATTATCTATAAATCTAAAGTAGTTTAGTGGGTTAATGAACATTGTTTACTATGTTTGGAAGGGTGTATAGATGTATTCTCTCTCATTACACTTAGTGTGATCTTGGAGATAATAATATAGCCTTTCCCATTAGGAGGTGCACTTGAGGATTTGATCACCTCAAGGGTGACCTGAACCATATTTTCTAGACCTAATGAACCTATTTATCCCTAATTCAACATTATAAAATACATCATAACATCATTTTAGAAGGCTTGTAAAGTGAATTTAATGATAAACTAGTGTTGTAATGTGTTTTACACATTCACATTGGTTCTTGTTCCTTCCTAGGCTACATGGACCTCATTTTAGTGTTGTAAAGTGTATTTAATTATACTTTCACATTGATTTATATGTCCCAATCCCTATTTGACATTTACATCCTCATCAATAGACCTATTTCAACCCATATTGTACATCCTGAGGCTTAAATTGATCAAATACTCAACAAAGTTGCAATTTAAACCTTATTTCCTTATTCCTTGGCCTCTTAAGTGTTAGAATGGCCCATGTGGGACCCATTCACTAGGCTTGGAAAATCAGTCCCATCCAGGTGGGACCCATTTTCCATGTGTGGTGAATGAGTCCTATCTGGCCCCCATTTCGACCTTTGAGTGGGAAAAAGTGAAATTTAACATTTATTTTCACTTTATGTCAGCCTATGATGTAGTATTATCGGGTACTAAGACACACTTGTCTATAAATAAGTATTTTTAACCTCATTTTTACATCTCACATTCATTATTACATCTCCCATCTTTCATTCATCATCTATTTTCTCATTCAAGTCCAACAATTAAGGGGATTCTTCATTAAAAGTCTTCAAGTTAGCATTCTAAAGCATTCAAGAGTTGATTCTATATGTATTGTTGTAGACCAGCAAGATCAATCATCATTGTAAGGTAAATTATTCCATTTTTGCATGCTTTATTCATTTATCTCATCAATTTGGTTTAATTACCTAAAAGGGGTTTGACCAAGGCAAACCCCCATGCCTTAACAATCAATATTTTCTTTTCTTATGTTGTTTGTATGCAGATTTAGGTCCTTTGGAAGCTTGAGAATCATTGAAGATTTCATTTCTAATTTTTTCAAGTCTTGTCCTCTTCATTCAAGTCAAATCATCAAGGAAAAGTCACTTTCAGATCCGTTCTTAACATTTTCTAAAGCAGACACCTATAGAAGGTGGAATTGCAGATTTGAAGCTATAGATTCTACCTTTGAATTTTCATATCCTTGAAGGAGGAATGATTCACCATGCATGATGAATGAGTCCCATCTATGGGATTGAAACAATATGTTGTCAGAACCTAGCTCTTTGCACCACGAAACCTGTTCTTGGGAGATTTCATCAAAATAGGGACTAATTCACCACAGGTGGTGAATGAGTCCTTTATGGCTTAAGTGACATCATAAATCAACTTTTTAGACATTTCAGATTCATCACAGTTTGACTAGGTGCACTTTGATTTCACTCTTTTGTTTCTGTCTTGCATATTTCATATTTTTAGTTTATGTTTGCATATCATTATGTGTTTTCAAACAAGTCATGTTTCAATAATTTTGCATACTTAGTCGATCAATTTCATAGCTTAGTTTCATTTATTTCATTCCATTTAGTCTTCATTCCATCATACACATCCTTATTTGAATGAACCCACTAGCATTTTTGGATCTAATCTCCCTCCTTTTAGGTGACAAACCCTGGAAGAGTTAGAGAGTCCATTGGGTGCCAAAAATCTGTGGTTCATTTTGGTGAACCTGACTTTTTGATTTGATGTCTTGCATCATAGATATGGCTTGCATTAGGGTTTGCATAAATCATTTGCATGCTAGGTGTTAACTCTTGCATTCATAAAAAGTTTATTTAGGTTGCATTTCTTGCATCTAAATGCATTTAGATTTACTATAACTTTTCATTTTTCATTTAGATCTGTGTATTGGCTCACCGAATCCATAAAAATCAGTCAAAAGTTTCTAATTTTTTTGAAAAAGGTTTATACTGGGACTCATTTGCCACCTTGGGCGAATCAGTCCCTTCTGGCACCTGAAACAACATTTTCCAAATTTTAGAAATTGGTTTTTAGGCTTCTGATTGGTGCCTTAACCTATATATAATAGTTAGTTGCATTTCTATAGCATGCATTTCATAAAATCTAGCCTTACTTATCTCATTTCATGGTTTTAATTTCAAGTTTGCATTTACATCTTGTTACATATCATAGTTATGCAATGGTCATCTTTAAAATATGAAAACTTTAATTCTTCATTTGTATCTATGATTTTTCATTGTTACATTTTAAGGTTGTAGATTAATCTTTCCATCATGTTTTCATTAAAAATTTCCATAGTTCTTATTCTCCATGTTCTCGTTTTAGATGCTATTGAATGTTGTAAGAAATTTTTCTTAAAAGCATATGAATATGAAGTCTTTTCTGCTTTCTTTTGTTCTTTATAGATCCCTCTCCTAGTGCTACTTTTGTGGATGAGGTTTTTTTAGTGAAAGAAACCTTGGATACTCATTTAACACTTACATTTTTTCTTCTCCTATTATCTCTCACACTTGTGAAGTGGATACTTTAGAGCTAGAGGAACCAATTGATGAGAGTTGTGACAATCTAACTTGTTTCTCTCCTCCTACCTCTCCTATTAGACATAACATTATTATACAAGAGGATATTACACTAAGTAATCATGATGAGACAATATATTCTTCCCCTATCTCTCCTATTTGTGTAGATGAAGAGCATACAAACATAGATACTGATGATGATCATAATTGTACTTCTCCCAATACCTCTACTTTTAGTGACAAAGGTATCTTGGTGAGAGAAGATACAATCATTGAACATTATGAGGATCTTTCTTGTCCTTCTCCTCATCTCCTTTGGGAAGATACTACAACACAAGGGAATGAGATTGTAAATGATGTGGATGATAGATTGGTCTTAAATAATCAAATCTTAATAGATTGGTCTTAAATAATCAAATCTTTAAAGTCTATAACAATCCCCTTTATGATCCTTCCTCTACCTCTCCTATTTTGATGGATATTAGGGAACAAAGCAATGAAGTCATAAATGATCATGATAATTACATTTTTCCTTCTCCTAGTATCTCTTCTAGTTGTCACAAAGATACTATGTTGTTAGAAAATATAACCAATGAGAGTCATGACAGTCTTAGTTGTCCCATTTCACCTACAAAAAGCTTTATTGAGCAAATCATTGATCCTACTCATACTTGTGATGAAGCTACTTTGAAAATTTCAACCTTATATGAGCATATTACAAGCTCTCCTAGTATGGTAGAAAACATGAAACAAGAGAATACAACTTTAGAAACAAACAATGAAATACAATTTTTTCCTATCTCCCCATTATCAATAGTCCAACACATTCAACCATTAATCCCCCACTTATTTTTGATGAAGTTATTATGGATGACCCAAACTTTCCTTTTCATTAACATGTGGTTTGTTGTTCTCCTACAAACTCTCCTTCTAAGGAGGAGACTATCCACCAAGACAAAGACAACATTCCCTTTAAAGACAATGAAAAATCTCACGTGATAAGGGATGTTAAAAATTCTCAACCTCAACCCAAACCTAAACTTATCCTTTACCCACCATCCCATCTGCTTCATCCTTCCAATAAACCTTAACTCACCCTTCACCCAAACTTATACTTTATCCACCTGACCATCCCCTTCATCCTAATAATTGATCTCGACATATCCTTTATCCCCCTAATGATGATGTATCACAACAATATAGTTATGATACTGTTGCTCATATGTTTAACACTCAAAATAATCCACAATTTCTGCAACCAACTCCAACCTCTTTACCTTTACCCAATCTGCCTAGCACTCGTTACTTCTCACAAACAAAGAATTATGACCTTATTGAACAACTAAAGAATACTCCTGCCAAGATTTCCCTTTGGGATTTACTTTAGAATTCACCAAATTACAGCCATCTTCTTCAAACAACCTTAAAAAAAATTATAGCTCCTCATGATATAAATATGAATGATGTAGCATCTCTCATCCCAAAATAAAATCTTGACATTACTTTCCATCAACATGAGCTCCCTCCTTTGGATTTGTGTAGTCAACATGATGCCTTTATGATAATTTCTAGATTCCATCACACAGGTATCAAATGTACTCTCATAGACAATGGTTTTTCCCTTAATGTGTGTAGTGTGAGTCTCCTGGATCGATTAAAAGTTGATAGATCACAAATCAAACCTGATTCTATCTCTATTCAAGGATTTGACAATATAACCAAACAACCACTCTATGTAATCACTTTTCCTATTATAATGGGGGTGGTTACTTTGCAAACTCCTATCCATGTCATGCCTCATGATCTTTTGTATAATCTTCTTTTAGGTATACCATGGATTCATGAGATGAATGTAGTACCTTCAACCCTTCATCATATAATTTGAAATAGGTCTATAACAATCACATCTATCAAATTGAAGTAGATCCCAAGCTTGAAAGTTGCTTGAACCTTGAAAATGAAACTACAAGTCCTCTAACAACATTGATTCCCACATCCAACATCGAAATTGACTACAATAATGAGTGATTTGAGGAATAAACATCTAAATTATTTGGTGATGATTGAGGATCTTTAGAATTCACACCTTCATTTATGGGAGAATACATATTCTCAGCACAAAATTCATAATTTTTTTTGAAAGCATCTACCTTAACCACTTTAAACAATGACACAACATGCACAAGAACTTTTGATAAACACAAAAATGAACAACCACCAGATTCCAAGGCAATGCAAAAGCTTTATGGAAAAGGGTATAAACTTCTAAAACAACTTGGGTATAGTGGAAAAGGATGTGGTGCTCACGAAGAAGGTATCCGCAACCCTATCGAGCCTAACACACAACAAACAACTCATGGTCTTGGTTATTGTCCTGTGATAGAGATTTCCAAACCTTCTTCACCTTCCTCACCTAGTAATCTTGAACAAGCTACTACACCTTCGCTTAATGCCAATGTCATCTCACAAAATGTTCATGATTTGAATTCGTTAGATTTTACACCTTCCTACAATAGGAAGCATAAAATATCGCAATCTCAATACACTTGTGTAAGTATGACATCCACTACTAAGCAAGATGTACCTTCCTCACCTAACACAACATCCCCTTCTACCATTGATCAAGAGTGTATCTTATAGAGACTCCTCCAAGATCACTTGATCACCCTCCCTCCTAGAACTAGTAAGAAATGTTATGAAAAGACCTTTTGCAAATTTCACAGAGTTCATGGTCATCCTACTAATGAATGTCATGCTTTGAGTCATAAAATACAAGATTTTTAGGACTTTGATATGCTTCCCTAAGTGGGGGCATCTATTTCCTCTTGATTTTCATTCTCGCATACATTCCATCCTTTTGGATCGCCTTTGCTCCGCACTAAGTGGGGGCAAGGGGTGGTGCAGCCTTGTCCTTGTATGTCACTTGTCGTTGCCTTCTTTGGCTAGTCATTAACTTTTTGTGAATTCATAAAGAGCAAGCTTGGGATGTGGACAACATGCCTTCAACTGGTTCACATTTGACATACTTCTCTATTTTCATGATGTAGCTTATTGGAAACATATGACTTGGCATAGGGCTTTCCGAGTAAGCTCTCATGTCTTCTTCTTTTCATTCTACTTTAAAGAAATTGCTCTCAATAATGGTTCTCACAACTACTTTAAAGTGGGGGCATACACCACCACTTACATTTTATTATGTGATTTATTTCTTCTTGTGATGCATCTTTTTCTTGATGGTTTCATTAAGCTTGATTTTCTCCAAGAGTATGATACTTCTTTTTACCTATCCTCTTTTGGAGACATTGAGCATGATGTTCCCCAAGATGAGACCTTACATGAACAAAGAAAAAATCCCTTTGATCAATACTTACACTATCTTGCATTAACAATGTCTATGAATGTCAAGCATATGAAGTTTTGCTTACATCATGGAGCTCGAAAATATTTTTGGCACCTTGTTAAAGTTATCAGGAGGTATAAGTTTGGCATTGTTAAGTGGGAAGCCCAACTAGCGGCATGACTTTCCCCTTTTGTGTTTGTGAGTACATGCCAACTAGCGTATGTTACTCTTTTCTTTTTTATGTTTTGGCCCTTCTCACCTCGCGGATGGCTGGAAGTTCTATGGGCCCAGAGTGAGTACATCTTTTTCACCTTGTCTTCCTTTCCACCTTTCCTTTGCATGATTTTGCATATGATGGTAGAGTTAGGATCTTCGGTCCTGGGAGCTTGGCCACCTCCTTTGATCTTTGTCATTCTTTGTTATTTGTATTAGTACATGTGAATCTCTCTTGAATATCTACTTTAGTGTGAGTTTGAATCAGGTTCATCCTCTCACTAAAGTGGGAACTAAATGTGTCGTAGAAAAAAGGGCACTTTGCTTGACATGGGATAATTCATGATAAATGGACTTAAGTTAGCCTTGATTTAGATGTTGTGAAGAATTTTATGTGTCCACACCAGATCTTGAACCCTTCTACATTGAATAAAATGTGTTTATTGACATTTTGTAAAGGTGTTGTAAAGTCTTGTAAAGGACTTTCGTGCTTTTCTAGACCTAATGAACCTATTTATCCCTAATTCAACATTATAAAATACATCATCACATCATTTTAGAAGGCTTGTAAAGTGAATTTTAGGTGCACTCTGATTTCACTCTTCTGTTTTTGTCTTGCATATTTCATATTTTTAGTTTATGTTTGCATATCATTATGTGTTTTCAAACCAATCATGTTTCATTAATTTTGCGTACTTAGTAAATCAATTTCATAGCTTAGTTACATTTATTTCATTCTATTTAGTCTTCATTCCATCATACACATCCTAATTTGAATGAACCCACTAGCATTTTTGGATCTAATCTCTCTCCTTTTAGGTGAAAAACCCTAGAAGATTTACAGAGTCCATTGGGTGCCAAAAATCTACAGTTCAATATTTAAGACCACTCGACTATTGCTTAGTGTGGTATAGTGTATAGTATCATGCCAAAAGTTACTCACCATGTATCTTCTTGAGTAGAGGTAGGAGATCTTTGGATAAGATCTTGGGATCTCTGAGGAAAGAGAAAAGGTGAGCCCTTATACCACTAGATATCTAGCTACAAGTAGTATAGAAAAATGTATCCCTTTTACATTTTCACACTTAATTTAGGAATGATTAACATTAAAATGACCTAATGTTTCCTTGATCTAGTGTTGTAATTTATTTGACACATTCACATTAGGTTTAGGTCCCTTTTAAGCTAGATAGACCTAATTTTTCCTTAATTTAATGTTGTAAAGTGTATTTATTTACACCTTCACATTAGGTTTTGGGACCTATTGCATTTATGACCTTCATATCATCATTAATAGGCCCTTAGGACCATTTATTATGCATCCCAAGGCTTATTTCAATTGAAATCCCAACATAGACATCAAATACACTTAATATTATAACTCCCCAACATTTCCTCAATCCAAAAAGGCCTGGTGGGACCCATACGCCACCATAGGCATATAAGTCCTAGCTAGATGGGACTTATATTCCATAAGTTTTTTATGAGTCCCATTTGGCCCCTTTTTAGGGTTTTGAGGGAGAAATCAAGGTTTTGAATTCAAATTTCATGAATGTCAAAATTTGGGATCTAATAAATGGTAAATTAGATGAAGTTCCTATATAAATAAGGCTTTAAATAAATATTTCACCTAAGCATTGATAATATCAAGGCAAGTAATCTAGAGTCAAGCATTCTAAGACTTCACAAGAGCATCATAGAGCATGCAAGATCATTTGTAAAGCATTCAAGGGAAAATTATTCATCATTTGTTGCAACAATTCAAGATCCATCATCATGTCAAGATCACAAGGAATCAAGCATGTTGTTGAGCTAGTGTTGTGATGTAGCATTCAAGATCCAAGATTAATCATTGTTTTACATCTAATTCAAGATCAAGATCTACATTATACATGGCCACTTCATGTTAGATTGTTGATTTACATCTCAAGACATCATTCAAGGTATCATTGTTTAATGTTTCATGTTTCATGTTTCATGTTCCATGTCCTTATTTCATTATTTCATCACAAGGTTTAATTACCTAAACTGGGTTTGACCAAGGACAACCCCTATTCCCTAACAAAACAACTCATTTTCTCTCTCTTTATGTGATTGCAGGTTTATAGGTTGAAGAGTTATTTGTATATGCTATTGCATAAAGTAGATAACCATAAATCTATAAACCTAGAGTTATTTGTATAGGCTATTACATAAAGTAGATAACCATAAATATGTTGCATTATCTCAAAGGATTCATAACAAGTAATTTGGAGGAAGTGAACTATATATTTTTGGCACTCTAGGTGTCTCTAACACTCTTAAGGTTTTTCACCTAGAAAGGAGAGAGAAAGAGGCCAAAAACCTAGCAAGTTCATTCAAATATGAAATGAGAGATGATGTAATGCCTAAATGAACTTAAGTAAATGCAATTTATTGAATGAAACTAAACTAAATGGATGCAAAACTAAGATTTATGCAATGTTTGAAAACATAGTGTGATATGCAAACAACATGAAAATTGAATAAAATATGTAGAGTAGAAAGTACATAGATAAAAATAAGTTAACTTGGACCAAGACTGAAGATGTTGAGATGTCTAGAATCCTGATTGAAGTCACTGAAAATTCATAGTGGGACTCATTCGCCAAGGGTGGCGAATCAGTCCACTTACTAGTGAAAAACTAGCAGGAACAAGTTTTTGTCTATCAAGATCTAGAATCTAACAAAATACTAATTTTTGATCTCAGGTGGGACTCATTCACCAAGGATGGAGAATCAGTCCAATCCTAGATTTCTAGAAAATTAGGCAACAACTTTGCAACACCAAATTTGATAAAGTTTGAATGTCGGGTTGTCGAAGTCAATTCTGTATGAAACAAACATAAACCACTCAACAATCATGAAATAGAAACAATTTGACTTGAAGAACCTAATTGACTTGATTCCACTTTTCAACACCTTTTAAACCTGCTAAATTTTCAAAACAAAGGTTGCAAACACATGCAAAAAGGGGAAAAATATTGGTGGGTTAGCAAATAGGGGTTTCCTTGGTCAAACCCCACTTTGGTAATCAAACACAATATAAATAAATGAAATGCAAGGGAAATGATAAATGAATAACATAAAAGTATTACAAACTTACCACAATCCTTGATCTTGCAAGTTTGAATCAATGTCAATGGCTGCTTCAAGATGCTTCAATAATTGCTCAATGATATATTGCACAAAATGCTTGATTAAATGCTTGAATGCTTGAATAAATGTGTTGGAGATTGTAGGAGATGTAAAATGAGGTGAAAATAACTTATTTATATCAATCTTGTGCCTTAGTAACCATTCATACATCATCATAGGCCGACATCATGCATAATTTTGAATAAATCCCAAAAGAAATTTAAAGTATTTTCAATTTTGGAGCTAGGGTGGACTCATTCGCCACCCATGGTGAATGGGTCCCACCCAGGACATAAACTTATGTGTCTAGAATTTAATTTAATTTAATTTAATGTGTCGAGCATATTTTAAAAAATACACTTAAATAAAGCTTATGAGTTTATAAAGGGGTCAAATAAGACATGAGAAAGATGTAAATAAGGGGAAAATGCCTAGAAAAGCGTGAATCTTTGTTACAATACTTAACAACACTTGAAAATAAGACTTGTTGATGTGTCAAAGGATGATTTTTAGGTGAATTATATTAAATAGAGTCTAGAATAATGTAGAAATGTCTTACAACACTTCACAAAACATGCACAAGACTTCAATATTTACATTTTAGTACTAAAATAAGCATGTTCAAGCCATGTTGCAACATACAATTAAGGAAAAATATGTAAAACATAATGAAACAAGACCTAAAAGGCCATGAAAATGACAAGGGGCCATTTTTCTACGGCACGGGAAGCAAGGAGGACTACACATGAAAATAATTTACTATAGAAAGAAAATATAAAGTATATATTTCACAAGGAGGTTCTGTGAAGTTTCTTTTAATTTGGATACATTGTTCTTTTGTTGAATACAAGGTTAGAGGATAAAGGAAATTATAGAAAATTAGAGGCCTTGTGGTTAGAACCTTATGTGATTGAAAATTAGTGTGGATAAGGCACATTTTACTTGAAGAATATTGGTGGAGACCTCTTAAAATAACCCATTCATGGACATCACTTAAAGCATTATTTGACTTAGTAAAAAATAAGTTCAAATTCTCTGCATAAATTTCTCTTTCCTTTTGTATTTTACTTCTACATCTAAGAATGTTGCACATTCAAGGTACATAGTGATCTTTGTTTCTATTCTGTAATGATTGCTCCTTTTTTATCTTGTGCATGTTATGACTTAGAAATTTTTGTGTTCCCTAGTCTATTGCTCAATAATATTGTTTGAATCTGTATTGTACTTGCAAGAGGCACACATCTCCAATCAAAACTAATGTTGGTTGTATCCTAAATTGCAAAATTCTTGCCTTGTGTTTCCTTGAAAGGTGTTTAATCCTACACATAATCAATCTTAGACTAATTACATCTAGGTTTGGTACATGGTTGAGATTTTATTTCGTGTATCAAGTTCAAGTTTTGAATTTAGTCTTTTGTGCATCATGGTTTGCATATTTGAGTGATCGTCATGGTTGCCTATGTTATTTTCTCTACCAATTCAATAGATTTCATTACAATTGATTATTCATGTTCTTTCCTCCAAATTATCTATATTTTCCTTGACCTTCAATTTTTATCACGATAACCTCATTTGAACTTGCTTCTTATTCCCATGCCTTGTTACGTAGGTTTGAACCTCACTATTATAAATTTTAATTTAGACTTGAACATTTTATATGTTAAATAACCTAGTCCACCTTTTGCATCCAAATTCTTAATCAATATCATGCTTAAACTCCAATAGACTCAAGCTATCTTATAAATTCACAGTAGATGAAACATTTGAAATCCACTATCCATCTTAAACTCTGCGTGATGCTTGTGCCTACCAAACCCATCCATGTGTCGCCTTTAGATTATGTTTGTGTGTCAACTCCATAATACTTTAAATAGTTTTTCCCGTAGATATCGAATGCTTCGTGAGCTATGTTTTACAAGTTCCCTTTATGTCCGGGGAATCGTATGAGTTAAACTTTCAAAAGTGGGTGTATTTATTAAAACTACTCGAGCGAAAAGCTCGCTGCTACTATTTCAAATCCGTCGCTTACATCCTTCCAGATGTTCATGGTAAAGAGTCACGTTTCACACCTTCCCAACTTCAAAGTCTAAATAAACTAAATTTCTACGAGAGGCTTGCATGTGAGGTATGCATGTTTCAATTCCGGTGTAAACGCAGATCTGTGTCCCCTTATATCTATTCATATTTGTAGGTTGCTTCAAATTCGAAAAGTCAAAGCTAGAAGGTTTTGGTTGGTAAACTCGAGAGCTTTATATAATGAATAGCATTTTCAGTCTTACAACTGATGTTTTCATATTTAAAGTCCAGAGGAATTGGTGGACCCAGTCTCCCCTCTGTTTTCTAGTTCAGTGGTGATTTGACATCCACATGCCATTAGTAGAGCGAGGAGTTTCTTCCATTTCAGCTTGGCGAGGTTATCAAATCCAAAAGACATGTTTAAGTTTAAGTGACATCATTATGGATAGGACCGTAGGACTTGCCCGTGTCTATCCAGCATTCTGGATACACATTTGACCTTATTTATTAATTAATTGAAATTCAGAATACTGTTGTATTCTGAATTTCAATTAATTAATAAATACAGTCAAATGCTGCTAAATATGCATTCTGAATGCTGCATAGACGTTGTCATAGGACTTTTCATCAATATTTAAAGTTTCACTTGGTATCTTACTTTTGTTATGTCAGTATCCTTGTGTTGGCAGACATGACTGTCTCTCTAAAATTGAATTGAGTAATTAGCATGAGTCCAAAAATCCTTGTATTTCATATTTTTTATCCTATTCAAATGTACAAACTTGAGCAAAGTATAGTCCAAAACACGGACTCTCACATCCAACCTTTCAACTATTCAAAGTATGATGGATCTTTAGATTAGTTCTTCTTATTATATATAATTGAGTGGTGGTTTCATGTCTATTGATTAAAGAATTTGACATATATTTATTTTATTTTATTTGGGGTAGTATTACAAATGACATATAATGTTCTCAAGAATGATAGGTTTAGATTAAATGTAAATTTTTTGAAGATGGTGATTATATGGTCTTTTAGATCTTATTATGAATATCAAGAGTTGTTCACATATACATCGAAGATAATATATATGTGCAAGTCAACAACAACTACTATAATCCCAATGGTTTCAATAGATATCAACAAGTAAATGGTGCCATGAATATATTTGAACATTTAATAAAGAGGTATGGACATGTAGACTAGTTGCAAGTGATGTGGTTTCTCCTCGTTAATCCATATTTACAATTGTCACCCTATTCTCAACCCTATTGACTTATCTAGCTTGTGTGTGTTGTGCAAGTGCATCCACATGGGTTCAATTTACCTAAATTCAACAATGTATTTTTCAAATTATTATGTTTTTTCATATAAAGACATAATGTATTTATTATTCAAGGCAATAATTCCCTTGTTAATTGGTTGTAAGAAAATCATTTTCGAACCTAAAACTAATTAAGAGGTAAGATTTAATCCCATTTTCTTTGTGGTTGAGAGATTGCTAGTGCAACATGATGTATGATTCCATTTTGACATAAAATATGAGCTTTTCCCAAACCTTGATGTTCTTTGTAGTTGTGCAATTTTCCATGTTGTGTTCCAAGCCCATTTGAATTCAAGATTTATGGTAGATATAATTGATATTAAGCTAATTACTAGATATTCTCCCAATAATAGAGGGTTTATTATGTATTCAAAATATATTGGTGGTATAGGGGCCTCATGATCAATATATGTACACCAAAATTCATTTAACTGAATTAATTGTGTATAAAAATCTTCTCTTAAGATGTCATTCCAAGAGAATTTCTTTTTAGTAATAAGATGAAAATCTAATAGGATTTCCACATGTCTAAGTGTCAATGATCTTAGGGAAACTCTATGGCTTATATGTGTAGTTTTGATAGAGAAAAGGTTATTATTGCTAGTTTTTTTTTTCCTACTAGAGAACTCTTTGGTTTTTCTTAATTTAATTAGACTTTTAAGGTGTCAAACATTATTTCAAACTAGATTTTTTATTATTTTTTCATGTATTTCAAATCTTTAAGGAGATACCTACCTAAATAAAGTCTTCTTGTAATTTGGGTTTCTCCTTGAGTATTATGCTTGTTTTAGGAAACTCTTGTTGTTTTTAATATTACATTTGCTAGTATGAAATTGTAGTCAACTAGTTAACTTTGATAGAAGTTATAATTTCCTCTAGGATTTCTTGCAATACATGGAGCATTTGTGTTAATTCATGGATTTTTAAAACATCCCTCTTTTTTAAGAGTTTATAATATATCTTTCATTGCACAAGTTTATAAGAATACAATATAGGTTATGTGATTCATGTTCGTTCTTAGTTTCTATATCTATCATTGAATTAGATTTATCTTTTAGGAATAAAGATGCATGCTTGTATGTTATGGGATTGAGAACTTAAATTTTACACTTAATATGGATTAAGACACCAATCTTCTTGCAACCTTACTTTCCACCATACCACTTCAAAAAAATTAAATAATAAATCTTCTTAACATTCATTTGCTTGTTAACCTATTTATCAATTTGCATAACCTAGCATACCTGAATTTTACAATATCAAGATTATGCCATGTTGTTTGTTTGGTTTGTCATGTATGAATTATATTTTCACACTGCATATTAAATATTTAAGCATCTTAATTAGTTTCATCGATTGTGTATATGGCACATGATATATGTTGAAAGAGGTTCTTAAGTCCTTGATCAACAAGTTTGCAAAATGAAGTTTAGTGAAAAATTTATAAGAATTTCATGGATTGAGCTTGGGTTTTCTTTCAATCACACTTGTTATCATTTAATTTATGTTTTTTTTAAAAACGTCAAGGGTTTCCCTCTTGGGCCTAGAATAACCTAAACTAAAGAAGGATTACTTTGTCTTAAGAATAGACTCTCAACTATGCTTTGCCCAATCATGAGTTTCAACTTATTATTCTTAATTTGACATTTCTTCCCCTTAACATTTAAGTCTACACATCATAATTTTTGGAAAATAGCTTAGATGTATGAGTAATGTGTACATAAAAAAATCTCAATAAATTGAAGTAAGTTGGGGTTACATGACATGTTGATTGAGTTTGATATACAACTTGTTATTGAAATTTATGAATATCAGTATTCTAATAAAACTTATTATATGTAGGTTTAGCCCATCAATGCCTTCTTTGTTCGAATGCCAACCAACATAAAAATTACTCATAGATTTTCTATAATTTTTTTGTCTAACTATTCACTTTTTTTCTTTTTAAATACACATGATTTATATTACATAATATTTATTAAACTAATTATATTAGAAGCTTGTATTTTTCAAATATTATATATCCTATTTATTTAAAAAATATATTAAAAATTTATAAATTACATATTAATGAAAAAATGTTTATCTAACATAATTTTGGAAATAAATATTATACTAAATAATAATTTTCATAATAATTTTCACTATTACAGTTTTTGACTTTTATAATCTGCCTTGGTGATAAAGCTGCAAACTTTGTATATGATGACACAAGAAATAATTATTAACACTATATAATAAATGTAGTTGTGGTATTTAAATTGCAACATTGAATAAATATACTTCGACCTTATCAACCATAACAAAATACGATATTTTAAAGTCCCAACTTTAAAGGAAACCTCTAAATCGTCATAACAGAAACTTATACTCTTAAGAACATCACATAATAAAAGTAACACCACCTGGAAACAAACATAACATAATACGTCCCAAACTAAAAGGAAACCTCTGGATCATCATAACAGAAACTTATACTCTTAAGAACATCACAGAAAGGAAAGTAATAGCACCTTAAAACAAACAAAAATATACAGATTCATTGTTCCTTGTAATATGTACCATTCATTACTTAGTCTATTCCATGCGATGGAACTGCAGCACAAAACGCAAACATTATCATTATATACTGTCTAGACAAATAGACCTTCGGATAGCTTGTGGCGCATAAAGTGAATCCAATGCTATGCAACATAATTTAATACACAATCTCTGTCAATTAAACATGATGGATCCCTCTATAATCATTTCAGCTTTACTTTATCTTTTATTGGCATGGCTTTATTTTCTATAGCTATGAAGGAAACATACCACAGAACAATAGTTTGCTTATAAGATAATACAAATAGGGCATCCTCTAATGGAGCTGAAGAATATCAGTGGACAACTACGTCGTCCATAATCAATCTGTGGAGCGGGGGATAACTGCTTCTGACATAGGTATTGATGGACTCTACAAACCGGCGGGCACACACCTTATTAGTTTTACGATCATAAGATTTTAGTGAACCTGATTTGTGCTTTGCTATGTAAAAAACAAATATGAATAGTTTTATGGCCTCCTCGCTACTACACTCGACATCAACGGATGTTGTATCGAAATCATCGGCTATTAACGACTTATAATGCTCCTCTTTTCCACAGGAACAAGCAAATCTGAAGGGCTTTGTATCATTCACGCGGCCACAATTGTCGTCATCAGGTACAATATAAATATCATGGGATTTCAACGACTCCTGCGATGCAACACGACCGGCTTTTAACGAACATATATGAGTAGTGTTGTCGAAGATCCACTCTATATAAACTGAGAACCGTTTTGAATTGCATTTCAAGTCACATTTAGATTCACATTTGAACAAAAAGGGGCCAACTTTAGGCCAAATCTCATGTACCGATTCTATCGGAGGGTTAGTCAAGTGTTCAAAGTCACCAGAGGGTTTTGGCTGAGCTTTTGTACCTCCAGTAACAAGAGAACGTATAATGTCCCGGTCAACCTGGATTCCAAGGTCAACCAAGGATTCACAGTCACTCAAGGTTTCAAGGTGGGCTTTTGCACCTTCACCAACAAGCACACGTATACGGTCCCTGCCAGCCAAGGATTCAACATCAGCTAAGGATTCAGAGTGAACTTTTGCACCTGCAGCAACAAGCGCGAATATACTGCCGCTCACAATCTTAGATTTCAAGTCGTTACTAGGCTTCAAATTCTCCACCCAGTTCGCCCAAGAATACGCCCACCTCCTGGTTGCCAAAGGCAGTAGGTCAAACAGGAACTGTACTGATCTGCACAAGATTGTATTGATAAAGTCATCGATACACAGCTTCACTTTTGTGCTGAACCCCATGATTGCTGATGTAAAAGTTAGCGATGCAGGAATGAGCCAATGAATATGATTTTGAGTTTTTAGGAACAGACCCACGAAGTTTAAAGTCTTCATCAACTTATCCTCCGACAATAATAAGTTACATTAGAGAATTAAATTTATCAGAGAATTGAGAATTAAATAAAAAATAGGCGTGACACAGTTTACTGGCGGCGCATATGGTTACACAAAATACATACCGGTCCCGTCTGTGTTCTTAATCAAACATAAAAAAAATGGCACCCAGTGCGTTGGATATTTTAGGTCTTGAAATTAGTGTGATTAAATTTGATAGACACATATTTCCACAGTCCATCTAGCTGAATTTTAATGGTTAAGTTTGTGGAGCTATCCACGTTCTTTTCGTTGCACAAGCATCTTTGAATTACTTGGTGTCGTTTTAGCACTCCACCCTCCCCGGTAACATATTGGACGCAGCTATAATTTTCAGGACCCGACAGATGTTGCTGGCATTGGAAAATATGAGAGTGAATTGAAGGCAGCACAGGCTAGTTGATGTGACAAATTCAATGCTACAACGTCAGAGATTACGTCAGTAGTAGTAGAAACAATATTTTCCATGCCTCCCCGATTTCACTCCAATTTCCATTTCCATTCCATTTAAGTTTGACCAATGTGTGAATTTGCAGACGCAGAGTTTTATTCAGAATACACCAATATTGTGTAGAACCTTGGAAAGTTTCTATTAAAATTTTTGTGTTTGATTTGTATTAAATTACTAGCAATCGCACCTTGGTGCGCAATGTGTAGCCCAAGAGGTGTGAAGGTCAATTAAGAAAAAATGTGGTTTATTTGTTGCATGTATTTGTCTAATAGACGAGGTCAATTGATAGGTCATTTTTAAATGATATTGTTCATCTATTATTATTTTTATTAATTTTATTTTGTATTAACATATAGTTTTCTTTTTCCTAATCTATCTAAACATCAATTAAACTATGAATTTTTGTATAAATTAATTTAATTTGATCTATATAGAAATATATTAATTATTAATTATAATTATTTCATACTTATATTTAATATTTTGTATTATAGAATATAATATATAATAATAATATAATCTATATATACTAATATATATATTTAGAAATATAATTATATTATATATAATTTAATTTGTATTATATAAAATACATTAATTATATTTTGTATTAAATAAGAATATACTTATTATTAATTAATAATTATAAAAAATATATATATAATAGTTTTGTTAGAGAATATGATATACAATAATAAAAAATAATATAATTATATAAAATTTACAATATATATTTTGTTAATATATACTTAATTACGTAAGATAAAGGATGCCATAAAAATTTAGGTTTTAACATTATGGCTTCCTTTATCCTACGTAGTTAAGTATATATTAGCAAAATATATATTGTAAATTTTATATAATTAAAAAATATTTATAAATATATAATTATATTATTTTTCTTATGATCTTGGTCGCAATTTTATTTTAATAATAAAAGTACTCTAAAACCCCTCACTAAAACCATATTTTTAGGCTGCAGCTCACCAAATTGGAAGAATGAAAGATGAATACCAACGAGGACAAGTTTGGAGGAGTGGTAACCAATAGCAGCGGGGAAAGCAGTAAAAGCCACTAAAAATAGATGAGAAAATAGCGAAAAATGATGAATAGGTGAGATTCGTTTGACCCCCTTACTGGGGCTATCAAAGCTTTTCTATCGTGGATAAAGAAAATTCACTCGGAACTCTCAAATAGAGAGACACCTTCGACATAAAAATGAGACATCCAATGTTCTTTCGAAATAGGTTTTATCAGTATTAATATTTTTTAAATTTTTTGATGAATAGTATTAAAAAAATTGGTGGTAAGGAAGATTTGGATTCATGATTTCTTTCAGTCTTTTTGGTCAAATTTTTTTTATGGGAATATAGTTGTTTTTTAGATTGGCCCCACATTTCTTACAAGTATAACCAACTTTAGCATGTTTTCATGTTGGAAATCCTCTTCGACATTTGTAAAGAAAGAAATTCTATTTTTTAAAATCATAGTTGATGAGTATGTTTGACCTTTTTCCTAAGGTTACTATATGCTCTAATGTGTTAATGCAGATTCAAGTGCAAGCTAACAAAGTTGCACTAGAAGTGGCTCACCTCCAGAAGTTTCTAGTATATCAAAGGGGAACACCCCTTGCACTATTTCTCACATTTTGTCTTCTTTAGCTTCCTTTCGAGGTCGATTGCTTTCTTAGAGCCACCATCGAGGTAAGAGTGGCTCATCCCAAGACTCTTAGGTGGTGTGTTTGCACTCCTAGGCTTGACATTGCATCAATGCACAGTCTTATAGATGTTCACATTCCCCTCTTCCTTAGGATGATTTGGGGTGGCCTTTGGGGAGGAGGAGGGGGAGGAGGGAGTGGCTGGGGGCTTCTAGATGACCCTCTAGTGGAGCTCTTGGTTGGCCGCCTACTGACTCCTCTATGTGGCTCTCATTTTTGGATCTAGTGATCTCTCCCACTCGAAAAGAAGATAAAGACAAGGATGATGATGGATAGGATCCTCTTGAAGTCACTCTTGACCTACTAATGTATGGGGTAAGTCAGATTATAAGGACCCTCCTCCCACTGTTAGCACTACTCTCATCACTTAAGAAACTTTGTTTTTGTTTTTAGATTTCTCTATTTTTGGCCTAGGCCCATGTGACTTTTCGAGGTGTGCCTTCTTACCACCAACCTTTTTCTTTGTGAGTATGTGTAATATTAGTCCTTAACTAATAGAAAATAATACCTATTCATCAAAAAAAAATTGTGGTAAAAAGATATTTTTAAAGTCTATTTGGAACCAAGATCAAACCAAAGATTAAGTTCAAATGGTCAAGTTTGAACATAACATAAAATGATAAGAGGGGGTATTTATGATGAGAATTTCTCCATACATCACCAATATTAGAATTGTCATCAATCAGCACCCAACTAGTGAGAGTGCCCTCTTACATAGGATGTTTTATTAATTGAAAAGGTGAAAAATAGGTTTGGTTAGTTGTAAAATGAAGCTTCACCATAATGAATTGATAAAAAGGACCTATTTTCTAACTTTCATTCAAGGAAATGAGATCCAAACAATGAAGTGACTATCAAACAAAAGATAATCGGCTTGTAAATGCAATGGCAAGTGTGGCTTCTCTTATATTCCCTCAAGAGTCTTAAGAAAATTTCACATTCACTATTCACCCTATCATGAAACCTTTGATTGATGAAAGAAAAAATGACACTTTAATGGAGGTAGAGTAGGATCGTGAGTAGGACCTATTTTGAGTAAGAAGCATGGTGAGGCTACTCCGGAAGAAGCGGATTCTAGAAACAAAATTTTGGTGGACCTAGGAGGTAAGGATATTCTGGTTGCTAATCCTATGGGTTCCCCTATTGGTCAAAAAGGTGAAAAACCTAAAGGTGTGGTGGGGACCACTGGTGAAAATGGAGGTATTCACAAACCTTGGGCTTCTCTGTTTGGGATAAAACCAAACAAAAAGTCATCTTTCCCTCCAGTGCAAAATAGCTCTATTCCTGAGAAAGGAAAGTTTTTAATTTTTGTGACAGATTTGTTAATTGATCATAACATTGCTTTAGTGGGTAAATTTATGGGCCCTAGACCAAACATTGAAGTGGTTAGGGATTTTGTTAAAAACAAATGGAGAACTTATGGAAAATTTTTAGTGGCGACACTCCTAAAGGGATTTTTTGTGTTTGAATTCACCTGTAGGGAGGATATCTTGGCTGTAAGAAGTGACGGTCCATGGGTAATAGGGAAATCTTTCTTGGCTCTTAAAAAATGGTCTTCAAATTTGGACCTTTCGGACTCTATTTTTGAGAATGTCCCAGTGTGGGTTAGACTTTTGGATCTCCCCTTGGAGTAGTGGAATGAAGATATCTTTTATGGAATTGCAAACTCTTTTGGAGAGCTTCTTTCTATTGACTCCATGACTGCTGCTAGAAAGAGGTTGGTATTTGCAAGAATATGTGTGGGGGTCTCTCAGAATGCTGACCTTCCTTCATTAGTCGAGATTCTTTTGAAGTTGGGCTCCTGGTCGCAAGCTATTGAGTTTGAAACTATCCCTTTTGCTTGTTTCAAATGCATAAAATATGGGCACTAGGCTAAGAAATGTCCTTTAAATGCCATCAAAGAAAATGAGAAACTAGTTGGAACTTCAAAATTTGTATGGAGAAAGAAATCAGAAGGCAAAAATCTAGAGAATAAAGAGTCTAATGATCAAGGCATATCAAAAGAGGTTGGGTTTGATATGGGAATTAAGTTTGTGGTTCCACAAGAACTCTAGTGTAAGGACTTTGAGGACACCTTGAACACTAAGGAAAAAGAAGCAAGTGAGGGGAAAGTGGTTGGTGAAGAAAAGAAGAGTTGGGATGTTGGTCCTTTTCTCTAAGAGATGAGCCCAACTGAGAATTTACAAGGGAATCCAAGATTGGAGGAGATACCTATCCAGGGTCTATCCTTGGAGCTCAATATCCCTCTTCTTCTTCCTTCCTCTGAAGGTTTCTTTCCTTCAGGTGTAGATCCCTTTATGGATCCTAATTCCTCAGAATTAATAAAGGATTCCTATGATAATAAAGACCAAACTACTGATCTCTCTAGTCACTATTCAACCTTTCATTTTAATGTCATCATGGATGCATTACCTTGGGATCAAAGACTTTTAATTAATAAGGATTGGGAATCTAGCAAAGAGATAGAAAGTCAAGAAGATACTGATAGAGAGGAGGTTTTATCCAAGAAAAAGAAGAAAAAATAAAAATAATTGAAGACTCCAAGTAGTATCTCAACTAGGTCAAAAGCCAAGGCAGACTATGGAGCAACAAAGAACTCTCATGGAAAAAGATCTACTAAATGGATAAGAGAGCATAACAGTTTTCAGGATATTGCGCATGGCTTTCAAAAACCATCCCAGAGTGCCTCCACTCCCTTGGTAAATCATGAAGATCATGTCATGGAATATCGGGGGACTTAATAATCCCCATAAGCAGGATGTTCTGTGTAATTTTGTTAGAGATCATAAGCCTGATATTCTCTTTATTTAGGAAACTAAAATGTCAAAGGAAAAAGTGGAAAAGATGAAATTGTTTAAATACTATAGAATACATGGAAATAACTCAAATTGTGCTTCAGGAGGCATTGCCACTTTCTAGAATAGTCACATAATCAAAGGGTATCCGATTTTGTAAAGTTCAAACCATATTGCTACTAGATTCACCCATATTAGGGATAATTTCAGCTGGATTCAATCAAATATCTATGCTCCTAATGGAAAAGGTATCAGAAAAGCTTTCTGGTTGGAGCTGGCCACTTTTTGAAGGATTTTTAACAACGAGTCTTGGGTAGTCATGGGAGACTTTAATACTCCCTTACTGAATGAAGAAAAATTTGGAGGATCCTAGATCAATGCGAAAAGTAAGGAGGATCTTCAGAACTTTATCAATAATCAGGCGTTGATTGATCTAGATTTGCAAGGCGCTTCCTATACTTAGTCGAATCACAGAAAGGGTATGGATCTAATCCAAGTTAGATTAGATAGAACTTTAATCTCTGATCAATGGTTCTTAAACTATTATTTTTCTCTTAAAGCCCTTTCTAGGATTAGATCTAACCATTTCACCATAAGTTTTGTTGCGGATCCTTTAAAGATTACGACAAATATCCCCTTTAGAGTTGAAAATTTGTGGCTTTCCCATCCTCTTTTTAAAGAAGAAATGAGGAAATGGTGCAATATTAATGTCTCTGGAATAGCTATGTTCAAAGTGGCTAAAAAATTAAGGGAAGTTAAATTCAATTTTAAAAAAATGGAAAAAAGAGTCCTTTGGTAACATTTTTAGGATTAAATTAAGCTTTAGATGGAATTAGGGGAGATCCAATATAAAATCCAAAAGGAGGGATATTTGAATGATATTAAGGAAAAATAAAATGAGCTCCTTATTAAAATGCATGACATCATTTCAAAAGAAGAGGAGTTTTGAAGACAAAGAACTAGAGCTTTATGGTTATCTATAGGTGACAAAAATACTAGGTACTTTCATTTGTCGACATCAAAACATAGGGTGGTTAAAAAAATCTCTTATGTTGAAGTTGATGGTCACAGGTATGAGGAGGAGGATATTATAAGGCATGTTGTTTTCTTCTTCAAAAATCTTCTTTCTGAGAATGAGGAAAATAACCAAAATGATCAGGATCATTTGATAGAGGCTATACCTAATGTGATCAATCAGGTAGATAACTCTATGTTGACTACTATTCCTTCTAGTGAGGAAGTTAGGAAGGTTGTTTTTTCCTTTGAAGGGAGTAAAGCTCTGGGTCCCAATGGGTTCCCTATGTTCTTCTTTCAATGGTTTTGGGAGATTGTTGGAGAGGATGTGGTGAATGCTGTAAAATAATTTTTTGGTTCCAGAAGTCTCCTAAAAGAGTTGAATGCTACTTTTCTGGTTCTTATTCCTAAGAAGCCTAGTGTGGTGGAATTTGATGCTTTTAGACCCATCACCCTTTGTAACTCTATATAAAAAATCATCTCGAAGGTTTTGAATTCTAGACTTTTAATTCTTTTGCCGACTCTAATTTCACCTCAACAAAATGGATTTTTCCTTGGCAGATAGATCCTTGATTCTATAGTCACTGTGCATGAGAATATCCATTCCTTCGTTGAATCGAAGACTGAAGGTTTCCTCTTAAAGCTTGATATCTCAAAAGCCTATGATAGAGTGGATTGGAAATTCTTATTTAAAATATTAAAGGCATTTGGGTTCAACAAAAGGGTTCTTCAATTGGTGGAGCAGCTTGTGTCTATGGCTTCCATCTCTGTTATGGTTAATGGATCTCCCTCTATTTTCTTTAAAAGATCCAGAGGTCTAAGACAAGGAGATCATATCTCTCCTATTTTATTTACTATTATGGCTGATAGTCTTGGAAGAAATTTGAAAAGGCTGACTTATCAAAGATCCCTTGTTGTTCTTAAACCGTCCTCTAGCAATTTGATCTATTCTCATCAACAGTTTGTTGATGATACCATGCTCCTGGGAAAATCTACTATTTTAGAGGGAAACACTTTGAAATATTTGTTGGATGCATATGGTAGGGAATCTAGCCAGTTGATTAATAAACATAAAAGCTCTCTCTTCTTCTTTAATACTCCTGAACACAGACATAATAAACTTGCCATAATCCTAGGTTGCAAGGTAAATTACAACTCCTCGAAGCTACTCTTCAGAATATGTCGATTTATGCTTTAAGCCTTTTTAAAATATCGGCCAAGTTTGTGGATGCCATTGAAAAGATTCAAAAAAGATTTCTTTGGTTTGGTGTTGAAGAAAGAAAAAAAATTCCTTTAATAGGGTGGGATCTGGTGTGTAGACCTAAAAAGGCCGGTGGTTTAGGCCTTAGAAAAATCAAAATGGTTAACAAGATTCTTCTTGCTAAACAAATTTGGAGGCTATTTTTTTCCTCAAGGGAATGGACTAATATCCTGACAAGCAAATATTTGGAGAATAATATATCTCTAAAAATCATGATGGATTCCCATCTTCTACCCAAAGGCTCAACCTATTGGAATAACCTGATTACAGGTAGAAAATTTTTTGAAACAGGAGTGGGTTGGCAAGTTAGGATTGGAAACCAAATAAGATTTTGGGAGGATAGAGGGTTGTTTAATGAACCCCTTATTGAAATTGAACCTTTTTGTGAGTGGGCTAAGATTTGTAAAGCTCTATTTGGTTTGCATGTTAAAGATTATTGGGTGAATGGAAAATGGGTGGATCTATGTCTTGTAAGTTAGGCTCTGGCTCCTGTTCATTCATCCTTGTTGGCTGTCAGACTTAGCCATGATCAGATGGAAGACAGTCTTGTTTGGAAAGATGAACCCTCAGGTAACTATTCTATTTCGTCAGCTATTTCCAGGCTGTCTTCTGCCTAGGATCCTCCTCCCTTCTGGTTGAAAGCTTGGCTCAAACACTTGGTACCTAAAGTCAACATCTTCTTCTAGATCCTACTTCAAAACAAAGTTCTCAAGTGCGGTTGATAATATTTGCAGGTGAGGCTTTCAAATACCCGATAGATGTTATCTTTGCAAGATGGAAGCAGAGTTAGTCTGTCATTTGTTTCTTCATTGTCCTTTTGCTGATTCGATTTGGGAAAAATTCCTCTATTATTGGAAATTATCTTTGGTGTTCCCCTTGTTAATTGAAGACCTCTTTATCCAATGGAAAGCCCCTACTCACAACCCAACATTTCAAAAATTGTGGGATTTTTCCTTCCCTCATATTGCTTGGAGTCTATGGAAAGAATGAAATAATAGAATTTACAGAGATAAAGAATATTTTGTGGTCATTATGTTTGATAAAATTATCAGATTAATGAAAAAAAATTTCAATGCAATCCCTCAGAATATTTGTAACACTGAGAAAGTGGCTTGTTCTTCCTATGATCTTTGATTGCTAAGGAATGGAATATTAGTTTTGTTATTTCCAGTGTTCCTAAACATGTTAAGAAGGACAGGGAGGGTGTCTACTAGATTTTTCCGCCTAACAGTTGGATCAAAGCCAACTTTGATGGAGCAGCTAAAGGTAATCTTGGGGTGGCGGGATGTGGCAGAGTTATAAGAGATTCTTTTGGCAATTTTCTTGGTGTGATTCCCACACCCACTGGTTCTCAAACCAATCACCTAGTTGAAGTTGCTAGAGCTTTTCATGTTATAAATTTGGCTCATAGTCTGAATTTTAAAAACTTGTGGCTTGAAGGGGACTCAAAAAACATTATTGAATATCTTTTATGTAGGTCCCCCCCTCGTGGACCATAAAGTCTTGGATTGATGATGCTATTTTGACTTTAGATAAGTTTGATAACATAAAAGTTTCCCATGCCTATAGAGAAGTCAATGCTGTGGCAGAATTTTTTGTGAATGAAGGGGTTAAAAGCAAAGGACATTGCATGTGGCTGAACATTAGAGATTTAGATGCTAATGTCCGAGCCTTATTAAACTATGATGTGTCACATGGGCAAGATGCGTGTCATCTCATTAATGATGATAAAATAGGGTAAGTACATCACTATCATTAGATTGTATGGGGTCGAGCTAATTAGCTTATCCTATAAGCTTGCTCGACATGCTTTGTGGGCTCACAAGTTTGGCGAGACCATTTCGAGTCAAGATTTTGTCTCTGTCTACATTACTGTGATTGCTAAAATGGGAGGAGATAGAAAAAGAGTTGAGTCAGACAACTTTGAGATGCACACAAGAAACACTAAAGCGTGGAACAAAGTTAAAAGTGGGGGTTTACTCCCTTTTCTAGAAAAACTCCATGGGTCGAATTAGGAAGCTACAAAGCATTTTGAGAGGAATTGGGACAATGGGGAAATTACGCTTTTTGGTAGGAAAGTTAAGCTTGATGAAAATCTTATTGCTGAAGTGACTCGTATGTCCACTGAAGGACACAAATTTTTCTGGGACAAGATTTTCTCTGATGAAGTAGTGGTCAGATGTTCGAAGAAAGACAAGGTAAAATTGAATATGGTGAAAGTTTCCAATAGTTACTTTGAGGCCAACACTATTAAGGCTCTATGGAGAAAGGTTCTTCATGTCATCATGGAATATATCACCCTGGATGGTTGTTTCACTAGGGTCTATGACTATCATTTTTCTTTGCTCAATCATTTTTGCTATAAGGTCAGGGTTTCTCTCCCCTACTATCTTCTCTGTTCCTTAAGAAAGAGTCTTGAAGACCATAAGAAAAACCCAAAAAGATATCATATATTACACACTGGTATGATTAGGTTAATTTTTGAACATTTTCAAAATATGTCGGCCCCTGCTAAATTGGATGCCCCTTTGGAGTCTGAGGAGGATGACACTGAACCTAGCTGTTTGGGGAATAATACCAATTTGAGTCCGGTGAGGATGGTCTTGAGTCCCCCCTCTATCCAAATGGGAAAGAAAACCCAAATCCATAATCCCTAGTCTGTTAAAGCCTACCCTACTTCTAAGCCTGGAAGCTCCACTCCTAAAGCTAAAGGTGCTGGAAAGAATCAACCTATGAAAAACCTTGTTTCATATTTTGAAGATTCTTTTGATTCTTCTGATTCTGGTGCTAATAATAATTCGTCCTCTGCTGTCTCGTCGATGGAAAAAGATGTTAGAACTGGGTCCCTTGGAGCCTCTAACCCTGATAAAGTTACTTCAATCTTGATAGGGATCCCTCTGCTGATTTCCTGGGTATAGCTAGGAACAATGTTGTGGACAAATTCATATTGTCTAAATGGGTCTTTCATGAAATTAATGACTTGAAAATAAAAAATTGGGCCCTCCAGAGTAAATTAGAAGAAATGGGAACTAAGGTTTTTGTGTTATACAAGAAAGATGCAGAGTGAAAAGATCACATTGCTAGTAAAGAGATCTAGGACAAGGAGGGTAAGGACAAAAGGATTCAAATTGAATTGGAAAAAATGAAAAATACTATGAAGATAATTACTGAACAGAATAATAGGATGCCAAGACATAATGCCATCATTATTATTGCCATGACTGAAAAACTGGATAAAGCTCAACAAGGGTCCTTGGTTGTTGATTTGGAAGAGGCGAAAGATAAAAACCAGGAAGAGGACATTGGGATTTCAAAGAGAACCATGGCTAATCTGAAGAGGAAGGAACTCCCCACACCGTAGATGATTCAAACTTTCAAGGGTGTCCAGGGAATGCAGAACCTGGAGGCAGAGACTGAGTCTGTTATGAAGACTTTGGGTTAGTTGATGTTGGTTTTTTTCCTTGCATTTCAACTAGTTTTTTTATTTACCTTCCTGGCCTTTTTAGGCTGGCTACTACTTTTTTTGCAGCCTGTTTATTTTGCTAGAATTTTTTGTCCTCTTTATTTTGTTGTAAAACTTGGTGGTTTCGGGTCCCTGTAAAACCCATTGTTTCCTTTATCAAAAACAAATGAGGAAAACTCGAGTGAATGGTATGATGCCATATTCAGCTATTTGAAAAATGGTATTTGTGCCATAGAAAAATGGCCCCTTGTCATTTTCATGGTCTTTTAGGTCTTGTTTCATGGTGTTGGAATGATGTTGCTTTAATTTTATGTTGCAACATGGCTTGAACATGCTTATTTAGGTACTAAAACTCAAAGAATGATGTCTTGTGAAGGTGTTGTGAAGTGTTGTAAGATATTTCTACATTCCTCTAGACTTTATTAATTACAATTCACCTGAAATCACCTTTTTATTCATCAACAAACCCTATTTTGAAGAGTTGTAAAATCTTGTAACAAGCTTTCACACTTTTCTAGGCATATTTTCACTAGTTATCCCTTTTTCACGCTTTACTTGACCCCTTTATGCCATCATATGCTTAATTAAGTGTAATTTTGAGTATTATCCTGAAAAACAACATTAAATACAACATATTTCCCGACACTTGTTTATTAGGTCCTAGGTGGGACCCATTTTCCATGGGTGGCAAATGAGCCCCCCTTGGCCCCAAATTCAAAATATTTTAAATTTCCTTTTGAGATTTTATTTAAAAACACTTGATGTCATATTGTGATGAGGTATGAACAT